>JAYESA010000002.1:159619044-159906544 GCA_036927795.1 Iris macrosiphon | reverse complement strand
AATTGTGATGCTAAGTGTTAACTTAAAAATAAATTATTTGACCCAGATGTGACGACGTGCCAAATGACTAAGCACCTGGCATGAGCCTATAGATATGGTCCTACATGTATTTACTTATTGATTAGGCTACTTTTCCTGGATCACCTTATTATACTTTGGATAAAATAAGGGGCGTAGTTCAACTCGAGGGAGGGTCTGCAATCCTGGTCCTTATTTGGTATAAGGATTGTAGATCTGATCTCGAGGGATTCTCGCACTACTCTTATTTTATCTATCGATATAATAAAGTGATAAATTATTATGACCATCATTTGCTTGTCCTATCCTGAATAACTTGCTACTTGATAACTTTTCCACAACCTTGATACTAAAACTCGTTCTTTCCCTGACTATTATATCCGTGCTGATACACTTGATCACACCAAGAGTGATACTCGATATATAGTGAGTCTTCGTGCCACATATACTTGCTACATGATATATGTAATTATTCCCTTGTATGGATCTGTTAGTTGGACAGTGACTTTAGCTGTGACTAGATAGTATTGATTGTTGTATCACACTTGGGTGAATCCAGATTTAACTTTAAGAGACAATGTGGATTCGTATCAAGAGTACCCGTACTTAAAGTACGACATTTAGGAAGGAATGTTCATGTGACCACGGCAAGAGATTCTAAATCACCTAGGGTTAACTAGGCAACTTAATTTATAGAGCATTAGAAGAAAACGGTATCTCGAGATCGTGCATGTCGAACCACACTAAGTTAGCTGGGAGTAAAGGCTGGCCACCACGGATATTGTATATCATTCGCGCTAGAGGAGTGCAGTATCTGACTTATTTATAAGCCAAGACAATGTCTTTCCTATAGAAAGCCTGGAACCGCTACTGATTATTAAATTAGCTCAGGGCCCTTATAAGGGACTGATACATCATATATTCTTGCTTGTATATCATTGGTTCAGCCAGCCCTACTTGATTATGGCATGATATGAGGATACTTATATATTGCATTGCTGGGATAACTCAAAGATCATATATCAAGTCGTAACACATGTTTGGCCGTTAAATCTATTTTAGTTAGAGAAGTGGACCGTTGCAGCATGAAAGTTTAACTCATGTCCTTGTTTGGTTGTTGAGTTGAGCTGTTGTGTTATAACGAGACATGGATCGAAGCTACTTGTTATCACTATATTATTTTACTTAATATTGTATCCTTGCTTATGTATTGTGCCTTCTGTTGAGTAAAATTAGGGACATAGACTGTCGTGGCATGATAGTTCAACTCATGTCCTTGTTTGGTTGTTGGATTGCATTATTGTGTTACGATAGCATGTGAACTAAAACTACAACGCAGAGTTATTCTAGTTTGACCATAATCAATAGACGTACTCTATCTTGATATGATGTGGCACTTCCTGTCCTTGTTTGGTGAAGGGGTGTCGAGTCATATCATGGATGGGACATATGCCATTGATTGTTGGTTTAAGCATCTCATGCTATAGAACTGGTTTTGTTTCTTTATTTCATGCTTCCTTGTGGTACTTGCTATTTGGAGTCTGACTCCACTGGTTTTGCATGGCCAGGTTTAGAGCCAGCACCTGAGGATCAAGCATATCTCATCCTCACTGATGGCACGCACCAGAAGGATAGCTGCTGAGGGTCACAAGTGGGTTCCTTCATTCACTGCTCGTCTTTTGTAAACTATAATCTTTTGGACGTTTAGCCAACCGACACCTATTAGCCGGATAATCTAAAAACTAGTTTCCTATATGAATGTAATATATTCAGACTGCAGCTGACTCACTATCATGTATACTTTTGATTATGTATCTGGCACATCACTCGTATTTGCTCGATCTCTAGAATATTCTGATACGGCATTGGGGACGCCTTACTGCTTATTCTGAAATATTCTATGTTATTGATACTTATTTCAATGATTGAGATTTAGAAGTTCTTGACCCTAAAAGACTTGATTGTAGTATGTACCCCCTTGTCTTTAGACAACCTTAACATATTGCGGGTTGCTTTGATATTCCGCAAGGTGTGGTTGGCTGAGTTATTCTCTCGCTCTCAA
Organism: Iris macrosiphon; assembly: GCA_036927795.1. NCBI lineage: Eukaryota > Viridiplantae > Streptophyta > Magnoliopsida > Asparagales > Iridaceae > Iris > Iris macrosiphon. Next base: position 159,904,464 of record JAYESA010000002.1, on the reverse strand, counting down.
GTATTCTGGTTCTGGGGTATGACAAGGTTTTAGTGGTGGCCCATGCAGGTATATTTTCCAGACTTGTGGGGTGGCCTGGATATAGGAAATCTTAATCAAATATGTTCCTCCTTGAAATCCTGAATCTACCTTCTCGAACTCAGCTTGACTTCTGTACCATTAATTTTTTTATCCTTTCTTGTCATGTTCTTAATTTATCTTGGGTCCTTTTCTTTAGGGCTTCTCTAGAATCGGTAGTTGGAGCACCAGTAGTCTCAGGAGGACAAGGATCTATTGGCCCATAACGAGAGACATCACCTGTTCCTGGAGGGATCAGGGTAGAACCCGTAGAGGAGCATGAAGAACAACATATGCCAGAAGTTCCAGTACCCCCGGTTGTACTAGCAGTGCCAGTAACACTTGATACACTAGCATTACTAGAGATTATTCGAGGAATGATGGTAGCTCAATAACATCAGCAGCTTCAACAGCAGGAGCAGAATGTCTTGTTGCATCAAGAATTACAGACGGCCTTGGAGAGAAGTGTTAAAACAGACTCAGGGGCGTCAATGAGGTTTTGTCGACTCAACCCTAGGTACTTTGATGGCACGGATGACGCCATTACCGCAGATGCTTGATTGCAGAACATTGAGACAATACTGACAACAACAAGGGTTCCAGCTGAGGAACAAGGTGATCAGGTCTGATTGCAACTTCAGAACCTTGCCAGAGATTGGTGGGCAGAAGAGGCCACAATTGCGTATCCAAGGGAGACAACAACAAGGAGCACAACGAGGCCAAGGACAAGCTTTTACAATATCTCTGGAGGAAACTTTGGCATCAGGTGACATGGTGGCTGGTAACATTCTCATTATATCTTTTCCTGCCATAACATTATTTGATTCAGGAGCATCATATTCATTTGTATGTGCACGATTTACGACACGTATTATATTGGAGTTCATGGCATTGTCAGGGAGGCTGAATATACTCACTTGTAATGGTCTCGTAGGAGTTGATAGAGTATGTCTAGCGTGTCCAATCGTAGTGTACGAGCATTTATTACTTGCAAGGTTGATCGAGTTTTCTATGGATAATTTTGACGGTATTCTAAGCATAGACTGGTTGAGAGACAGTCATGCGACGATAGATTGCCGTAGGGGTAGAGTGTTGTTTAACATCCCGGGTAAGGAAGAGTTTATCTTCAACAAAACGGTGAGGGACCAGCATGAAGATGACATAGCAGCAGTAGCGGGAATTATAGATCAGCTTCCCAGAATAATTGAAGAATTTCTTGATATATTTTCGGAAGATCTTCCAAGATTATCCTCCGTAAGAGAGGTAAAGTTCTGCATAGAGTTGAGCCCAAGAGCAGAACCAATTTTCAACAAAGTCTATCAAATGTCACCAATTGAACTCAACCAGCCATATCAACATATGGAAGAACTGAAGGCGAAAAAGTTTATTCGGGCTAGTGGATCACCATGGGGAGCACGAAAGCTTATAGTAAAGAAGAAAGACGGGATGACACAGTTGTGTATCAACTACAGGCAGCTGAATGCAGTAACATTGAAGAACAAGTATTCGTTGCCTAGGATTGATGACTTGTTTGACAAATTAAGCGAAGCCAAAGTATTTTCCAAGATAGACCTTCGATCATGATATTATCAAGTAAGGGTCTGGGAGAAAGTTATGCCGAAAACAGCATTTCGATCTCGTTATGGGTATTATGAATTTTTAGTTATGCCATTCGAATTGACTAATGCGCCAGCAATATTCATGGATTTGATGAATCGTATCTTCATGCCATACCTAGATCAATTTGTAGTGGTATTTATAGATAACATTCTTGTCTACTCTAACAGAGAAGAAGAGCATGAAGAATATCTTCGGAGAGTGTTACAAGTTTTAAAGGAGCATTAGTTGTATGCCAAGATTAGTAAGTGTGAATTCTGGTTATGTCATATGTCATTCTTGGGGCACATTATCTCAGGAGCAGGAGTATCAGTGGACCCCAAGAAGGTTGAATCAGTAGAGAATTGGCCAGTCCCAAAGACAGTAGCAGAGGTACAAAGTTTTTTGGGGTTAGCGAGATATTATCGGAGGTTCATGACAGAGTTTGCACGGATTTCAGCACTAATGACTCGTCTAATCTGCACGAAGGTGAATTTTGTTTGGACGACAGAGTGCCAAGCAATATTCGAGAAGTTGAAAGAGAAACTGATATCAGCACTGATCCTTACACTTCCAGTAGGATCAGGAGGGTTCACAGTTTATTGCGACGCATCTGGGAAATAACTCGGGTGTGTGTTGATGCAGCACAAAAAAGTGATAGCTTATACGTCTCAGCAGCTTCAAGATCATGAAATTTTTTATCCAATACATAATTTAGAGTTAGTAGTAGTAGTATTTACACTCAAGCTATGGAGACACTACCTATATGGCGATTGGGTGGAGATATTCATAGATCATAAGAGTTTAAAGTACATATTCACCCAGAAGGACCTGAACATGAGGTAGAGGAGGTGGCTAAAATTATTTGTTGATTATGATGTAGCACTTCTGTATCATCCAGGTAAGACAAATATAGTAGCAGATGCTCTAAGTAGGAGAGGCAGCGCATTTGTCTTGACAACTCAGAAGCACATATTAGAAGATCTTCAAGAGATGGGCATCGAGGTAGTATTACCTCAAGGAATGTGAATACTAGCTAGTCTTCAGATTCAATCAACCTTGGTAGAGAGGATCAAGGCGGCTCAAGCAGAAGATTAGATTCTCAGATTCAGAAGCTTAGGACAGAATGTGAGTCAGGCCTTAGAAAGGAATTAAGGATTCACGAAGATGAAACACTTAGATTTGGAAAACGTCTTTGTGTGCCAAGTGGAGATATCAGATAGGAAGTAAAGACCAAGGCACAAACTTCTCAATATTCTATTCACCCAGGAGGCACGAAGATGTACCATGATATCAAGCAACATTTATGGTAGAACGGAATAAAAAAAGAGATAGCTCGGTTCGTTTCACGATGTCTCATATGTCAGCAGGTGAAGGCAGAGCAGCAGCGACCAACAGGATTATTGTAACCCCTGTCTATTCCAAAGTGAAAGTGGAGTAATATTACAATGGACTTTGTGACCGGATTACCTATATCCCCTAATGGACGTGATACAGTTTGGGTAATAGTAGATCGTCTCATGAAGGTGGCACATTTTCTTTCCTTCCGAGTAGGCAGTCCACAAATCAGTTAGCAGAGATGTATATGCAGTAAATAATGAGGCAGCACAGAGTTCCAGCAAGTATAGTGTCAGACCGTGATACTCTCTTTATATCTTATTTTTGGAGAAGTTTACACAAGCGCTTGGGTACTAAGTTGAGATTTAGTACCGCGTACCATCCTCAGACAGATGGCCAGTCAGAGAGGACAATACAAACATTGAAAGATCTGCTGCAGACTTGTACTTTAGACCTTGGTGGGTCATGGAAAGATCACCTTCACTTAGTAGAATTCTCGTACAACAACAGTTATCAGGCCAGCATATAAATGGCTCCATTCGAGGTATTGTACGAAAGGAAGTGCATGTCACCTTTAGCATGGGATGACATTGGTGAACGGAAGATATTGGGGCCTGAGATGATCACACAGACCATTGAAGTAGTTAAGCAGATTAGAGAGCGGCTTCGAGTTGCACAAGATTGTCATCTTTATTGGGCAGATCAGTATCGTAGGCCGTTAGAGTTTTATGTCGGTGACCATATATTTTTGCGGATTTTGCCTACCCATGGAGTCATTAGATTTGGGGTTCATGGAAAGCTTAGTCCGCGGTACGTTGGACCGTTCGATATTCTCGAGAGGGTAGGGGATGTTGCTTATCGTCTTTCCCTTCCGTCTTCTCTACGTGAGGTACACGATGTCTTTCATGTCTCTCAGTTGCGTAGGTATATTCCGGATCCGATTCATATCCTCGATCACTCTGAATTAGTCGTTGGTACCGACTTGACTTACGAGGAATAGCCCATGTCCATTTTGGATCAGAGAGAGAAGGTACACAAGAACCGGACTATCCGTCTTATTCGTGTTGCTTGGGGGCATCACTCTTTGGGAGAGTCGACGTGGGAGCGCGAGAACAATATTCGATCTCGGTACCCGTACCTATTCGACTCATCAGGTATATTTTCTTCGTATGCCTTCGCATCTTTCATTCTGTGATCGGCAAGCACTCATAAGGGATGAAGTTGATTCACTTCATTATAGGTGTTATTGTTATACTTGCTTATTTGAATGTATAAATTGCTTGTAGATTGTTGTTGCTTGCTTTGACATTCTAGCTAGCCTTGAGTTTAAATTTCGAGGACAAAATTTTTCTAAGGTGGGTAGAGATGTCACTCTCCGTTCCCAATATACGTATTTGGAGTGTAATTATTTTCTTATTAGGATTGTTACATGTTGTAGATAGACTAGACCCATTCCTTGATTCACTTGGCTCATGGTTTATTTGTTTGGTTTAGTTTTATCATGAGTTGACCCGCCATATATAACCCAACTTCACTCTCTCTCCTCTCATTTTCCTCTTCCATTCTCTTTCTTAGGTTTTTCTCTCCCTATCCATAGGCAAGTAAATCTTAAAAGAAATGGAGAAACCCTTTATATTTTTGTTCCATTATGTTCCTTATATGATTCTTCATGCATTTAAGAACTTGGTATTTTTGGATTTTGTGGATGGATTAGTGTAGATCTAAGTTTCAAGTTTTAGGGTTTTCTTGTATTCTTGAGTGTTCTTGGGTTTTAATCTCTTAAAACTTAATGTCTTTGAAAACTTATTATTCTATGTTGATAAACACTTGATTTTTGAGTAGTTTAGAAGTTTACTTTGTTGGATTTGGACTTCGTTTGAGGTTTCTGTGGAAGAAACAAGGTTTGGGTTTTGGAGCTTTTCTGTGGCCAAACTTTCTGGATTGGGACGAAGGAGCTCCATGCACCCAAAAGATTGCATACGGCTCGGACTTCTCGCCCAAAAAATTTTATGCAGCCATTTGTTGGACTCATGGAATGGATTTCTGCACATGCGTCCCTTGGCCAAATGCTTGAAACTTGAACGAATAAAATTTTCTCAAAGTCCCAAAAGATTTTATGCGGCCAAATTTGCATATGGCCCATAGGAGCATGCGACCTAGTCGACCATGCGACCAGGAGTTATGCATCCATCTTCTTCTGGACGCATAACTACTGTCTGATTCAACATGACTTTTTCTACTTTTTGTCTTTTCTTATGTCACTTTTATCACATGTCACATCAGTCACTTTTCTGACTTGACTTGACTTACATTTGTTATTTGTCATATCACACGTTTTCCGAAGAGTGGACTTGACTCTGCTCATGCGGGCTTGACCTCATGCGACCTTAAACTTATGCGGCCTGTTGGTTCATGCAGCCCGTTTGGTCATACGGCCAACTGACTCATGCGTCCACTTTGACACCTATTTGGTTTAATGTTTACGTTGATTAAATGATTGTGATGCTATGTGTTAACTTAGAAATAAATTATTTGACCCAGATGTGACCACGTGCTAAATGACTAAGCACCTGGCATGAGCCTGTAGATATGGCCCTACATGTACTTACTTACTGATTAGGCTACTTTCCCTGGATCACCTTATTATAGTTAGACAGAATAAGGGGCGTAGTTCAACTCGAGGGAGGGTCTGCAATCCCGGTCCTTGTTTGGTTTAAGAATTATGGATCTGATTTCGAGGGGGGTTCTCACACTAATCATATTTTATCTATCGATATAATAAAGTAACAAATTATTATGACCATCATTTGCTTGTCCTATCCTGAATAACTTGCTACTTGATAACTTGTCCACAACCTTGATACTAGAATTCGTTCCTGCCCTGACTATTATATTCGTGCTAATACACTTGATCACACCAAGAGTGCTACTCGATATATAGTGAGCCGTCCACATACACTTGCTACATGATATATATAATTATTTTCTTGCACGGATCTAGTAGTTGCACAGTGACTTTAGCCGTAGCTAGATAGTATTGATTGTTGCATCACACTTGGGTGAATCCAGATTAACTTTAAGAGACAATGTGAATTCGTATCAAGAGTGCCCGTACTTAAAGTACGATATTTAGGAAGAAAAGTTCATGTGACCATGGCATGAGATTCTAAATCATCTAGGGTTAACTACGCAACTTAATTTGTAGAGCATTGGAAGGGAACGGTATCTCGAGATCGTGCATGTCGAACCACCCTAAGTTAGCTGGGAGTAAAGTCTGGCCACCACGGATACTGTATATCATCCGCACTAGTGGAGTGCAGTATCTGACTTATTTATAAGCCGAGCCAGTGTCTTTCCTATAGAAAGCCTGAAACTGCTACTGATTATTAAATTAGCTCAGGGCCCTTATAAGGGACTGATGCATCATATATTCTTGCTTGTATATCATTGGTTCAGCCAGCCCTGCACGATTATGGCACGATCTGAGGATACTTATATATTACATTACTGGGATAACTCAGAGATCACATTTCAAGTCGTAATGCATGTTTGGCCGTTAAATCTGTTTTAGTTAGAGAAGTGGACCGTTGCAATATGAAAGTTCAACTCATATCCTTGTTTGGTTGTTGAGTTGTGTTATTGTGTTACAACGGGACACGAATCAAAGATACTTGTTATCACTATGTTATTTTACTTAATATTGTATCCCTGTTTGTGTATTGTGCCTTATGTTGAGTGGAATTAGGGACATAAACTGTCATGGCATGATAGTTCAACTCATGTCCTTGTTTGGTTGTTGGGTTGCGCTATTGTGTTACGATAGCCTGTGGACAGAAACTACGACGCAAAGTTATTCTAGTTTGACCATAATCAATGGACGTACTCTATCTTGATGTGATGCGGCACTTCCTATCCTTTTTTGGTGAAGGGATATCGTGTCATGTCATGGATGAGACATATGCCATTGATTGTTGGTTTAAGCATCTCATGCTATAGAACTGGTTTTGTTTCTTTATTTCGTGCTTCATTGTGGTATTTGCTATTTGGGGTCTAACCCTACTGGTTTTGCATGACCAGGTTTAGAGCCAGCACCTGAGGATCAAGCGTATCTCACCCTCACTGATGGCACGCACGAGAATGATGGCTGCTGAGGGTTACGAGTTGGTTCCTTCATTCACTGCTCGTCTTTCGTAAACTATAATCTTTTGGGCATTTAGCCAATCGGCACCGGTTAGCCTGTCACACCCCAGTCCCAAAATATGTAGGACTAGGAATACGTAAGAATGCCAACCGTATGTATATGGCAACTCTAATATATGGATACCATAATACATACGTACGCTATAATATGAATATTAACTCACATGTGGTATATATATAGTCACTAGTCACAGAAATACTAATCTCATCCACACAACGAGTCACAGAAAAGAAATAACTAAACTAGAGTAATGAGTCTGAATCATCCAAAAAATAATAGTCGGGTGGAGACAAATCCACTACCAATGACCATATCAATACTAAAATGAGAGATGAGGGTAAATCTCCAATATAAAATAAGATGATGATATAAAGGTATCAGCGAAGCGATCCATCGCTAGAAATAATCAATGATGCTCAGAAGGTAAGGCCTCCTCGGCTGAAAATAATGCGTCAGGTCCTGGCCAATACTCCTGCGGATAGTCAAGATCGTCTACACCTGGAAAGGGATCAGGTCCTCAGAGGGACGTAACAAGATACATAGGAGCATGCCAATTTGAATACAGTAAACATGCATAATAGGTAGAAAATATGTAATTATGTTGTACAAGATAATCTATATGAAAGCATAATGAGGACAACTTTTCGACGTATGGGCTTGGGTAGGCTACTCGATCTAAATCTCACAAATACACACGGCAGGGACATCAGAAATCAACATACCTCGGGGGTAGCGACCAGCGCGACACCAGAAATCGACATACCTTGGGGGGTAGCGATCAGCGCGACACACTACCGTAGTGCGTGCTAGATACTACGGTTTACCAGAGTGGTTATAGCCCATACGCCTACTGATTGTCCTCCCCTCCCATGATACTATGTGTCAACATATATATAGTATATAATTATGACTGAAAGAAAAACACATATGCAATGAACATATAAAAAATATAATAAGTATGCAAAGTACTGTAAGCAATTTGGCAAGGTATCTTGCCTGGTCTGAAAAAAAATGTAGTCCCAACTCAAGGCGTCGTCCGATCTACCCGTCACATAAATTAAACAAGTTAGGTTACAAAAATGGGTGAATAGGTTCCTCCATTTTAATCTATTTTAATTCTGAATTAAATAACCTAAAATAGTATTTTAATCTTATTATAATCTGATTTTATTACTAAACCCTAATTTTGGTCCAAAGAAAATCAACTTTACGGATTTGTAATCCGTGACACGCAAATCGAGGCAATCCGTTGACCAAAAAGTCAACCGACTCAAATCCTGAATTTGTGTGTAAAATCCTATATATTTTAGCGTTACATGAACGTCAGAATTGACGGTTTTATAAAATCACAAGTCTGTAAAGAGTTATGGCCACAAGAAAAAATAGATGACAGTTTTCGGTGGTTTCCTATTTACGTCTATGTTGCACAAATTTTACAGTAGATTAAACTTGTATTTTAAATTTTGGAAAAGTAATTTTATTTAAGTTCATCATGTCAACTTTTCGAAACTTTAAACGGTTCGTAATTCCGAGTTCGGGATCTCCCGTAATCTCAAAAATACCAAAATGCGTCTGATTTCGGACAACTGACACTTTTAGAATTTTTTGGAAAACTAGGTTCATATATTATTAAAATAATTTATATATTCAGAAAACTAACCTTGATATAGTTCTAAAAAAAAATTGGAGCGCGTTTGGAATCCGGAGATAGGCGATATCGTCTTTTTAAGTCGTCATAACTACTAGAAAATGAGACTGAATTTATAACGAATTTTGACTATTTTTTTGACGAAAAAAAGAAAAAATTTGGAGAAGAAAAATATGAAGGATGAGGTATTTATAATGGTGGACATTACTTAATAGAATACGACTAGGATTGGCTAATTTTGATAGGATTATGATAAGTTCAAATAAGGATAGGATATGCATGAAGTTGCTTTCCTTGTAGGCTCAGGATTTGAATTAATTTAAAATAGAGTTTGAATTTATCTCAATAATTTATAATCTTAAATAAAATTAAAGATAATTCAAATAATTTATATATAATCTTATTAATATCTATTAACACTAAATTAATATTTATTTAATATTAAGACTATATATATCCAAATAAATCCTAAATAATTTCAAAAATCTAAATAAAATTTTTAAATTTCTAAAAAATTACAGAAAAATATAATTAAATATTTTAACCTAAAATAAATATTTGGTAGAAATAATATGCAAGTATGGTCTCATAGTAAATCATAGAAGTCCTAGAAATTTAGGTTACCTATGTTTTAATTACCTAAAAATTCTAAACAAATCTCCAAAAATCTAAAATAGCCTAAAAATAATTCTAAATAAATATTTACATAAGTAAATATACTAAGAAATTTATTTTCTAATTAACTAAGAGAATACTCTAAAGTAATTCAATATTTAAAATAATTTATAATAAATATAATAATATAAAATACACATAAAAAATCTATTTTGGTGAGGGGGTTTACAATCTACCCAACTTACAAAAATTTTGTCCTCGAAATTAAAAATAAGAAATAATTTGTTAAATCTTTCACATTCGTATCTAAGGCAAGTCAACCGCAATCTTCTTAAAAATTTAAATGACAAAATCTATTCAAATCCATCATAATCTCTTCAAAATTAAAATAACCACTGTTTAAATCAAAATTTAACCTATCATAATCTCTTCTAGATTTTTAAATAATCAACATCCAAATTTAATTCAAATCTATATAATATCTTAAAGATTTAAATAACCCACATCAAATTTTAAATCATGATTTCTAATTATAATAAATTTTTTTTAGATTTTAAATAATAAACAACTCTAATTAAATTCTATTCCTATTTTCAACTTAAGAATTTTGTACTCTTCAAATTTTAAATTCAATTTCTATTATCAATATTTCAAATAGGTGATCCAACAATCAAAATTTAACTTTTAATTCAAATTATCAAATCGTAAAATTTTTGAACTCAATCCATCAATGTTCATGTCTACAATTCTATATTTATCCTCAAAATTTAAGTCGTTAATTTCATCTCCAATATTCAAAATTTAAATCATGTGCTCAAGGTATAAATATTTGGTCCGCAATATCAAGATTTCAAAATTCATTAAATCCTCATCGTCTTAATCATTCTTCTAAAAATTCTTAATATTTAAAATGACTTAAACCTCTCAATCAAATTTTACTTGATCATAATCTAAAAGAAATTTATCTCAAGTTGACAATGCAACTCCTACCCAACTTAGAATTTATCCATATATCACATAAGGCTATACACTTAAGAAAACTTCCTCAAATTATTTAATCGCCTTATCCAATCCTCAAAAGTTTTAACACCAAATATATCACATATGATATGCCCTTAATTACAAAAGATAGTCACCAAGTAATGCGATTGACCTATGGGGTATATCTAGTACTCTACGTGTATCAAACTTATACCAAGCACGAGCGTTCGTCTTTCCGAAATAGGGGAAGACGAAAAATAATAATAAAAAATTCAAGGAGGATGTGATAGAATATAAGTACGGGGTTCAAGGCGATTTAAAGAATTCAAAAAGAGAGTTGTCAGGGCAGTTGTGGATTAAAATCTTATTAAGGTAAATTCCTATTTCCATGCTCATATCAGTACAGTAATGTACCTGATATGATATGCTCTGACTTGTCTAGAGGACAAGTATATTCATCTAACAAGTTGAGTCAACGATATATCTCAATCCACGTAAGGTAGTCATGTGAAGAGCGAACCAAATGCACTAAGGTTGATCAGACCGTAATACACTGATTCTGAATAGACAATTGTATTAGTGTGGTTGATCAGGCCCCAATAACACATATGTCATGAACAAGCTCGATAAAAGAATAAGCATGCAAAACTAGGCTATAATAGCGACATAAGTCAAGGTAGTGCAGGAAATATAAATACGCTGGATTAAGATGAAAGAAGGTATAACCTATATGGAGATATGGGTACAAATTACGTGATTTAAAACTAAAGAATAATCATTAATTCACAATCTAAAAGAACAACTCAAACTATCAAGTTCTAACTACCAAGCACAGAAATTCAAAATTACAACTATAATTCTAGCAAACTATATATCCTTAACATAAAAGGAATCACTTGACCTACAATCAGAAGGATTATGTGGCACGAATTGAAAGATGAAGAAAAAAAAACATAATTATTCGTCGCACAAATAGATAGCGTTAAGGTTTCAGAGGAACAAGATATAAAATTAAAAAATAGAGAGGCTCTTAATAATATCATGGTTTCTTGAGGGAAGGTGGTATGCTAATCTCTAAGTTCGAGGTATGATTAAGAAAAATATTATATTCATTCCTCTTGGCTTCCTAAGGTACTGTTCTGCTAATATCAAGACAAGAATCTAAATTTATAGTTCTCTAATACTATCTCACTATGAAAGTTAGGTTTAGTCCTAATATTCAACCTTGGATTTCTATTGGTTCCTCAATACTAGGGTCAAACAATATGGTCAATTTTATAACTAACCCTAGTAGTATCTATACTACTCTCAAGTCATTCATAAAATATATCAAGGGATAATGGTAAACCAATCTACAGGTAAGGGATGCTAGGGTTCATTAGATATTCTAAACTTAGTGATGTGTCAGTATTTTAGTTGTATTCTTAATAGGAATGTTATCCTAATTATCATCCTAACAACAAGGATTCCTATATTCTAGGAGAGGTTATACTTAAGGAACTATTAGGAAAGTACATGAATCAAACATGATACAATTATTCAAATAGAACAGACTGGAAGGAAGGTGAATCAAAGTCAAAGGTAGATCAGATCCTATACTCTAATCCTAGGTGCAGGCTTGCTCGGTACAGTAACATAACCGAGACAATATGCTCTCGACCTGCATGGGCCACCACAAAAACATGTCATGTCCCAGTCCTAAAATATGTAGGACTAGGAATACGTAAGCATGCCAGCCGTATGTATATGGCAACTCCAATATGTGGATACCATAATACATACGTACGTTGTAATATGAATATTAACACACATGTGGTATATATATATATAGTCACCAGTCACAGAAATACTAATCTCATCCACACAACGAGTCACAGAAAAAAATAACTAAACTAGAGTAATGAGTCTGAATCATCCAAAAATAATAGTCGGGTGGAGACAAATCTACTACCAATGACCATATCAATACTAAAATGAGAGAGGAGGGTAAATCTCCAATATAAAATAAGATGATGATATAAAGGTATCAGCGAAGCGATCCATTGCTAGAGATAATCAATGATGCTTAGAAGGTAAGACCTCCTCGGTTGAAAATAATGCGTCAGGTCCTGGCCAGTACTCCTACGGATAGTCAAGATCGTCTACACTTGGAAAGGGACCAGGTCCTCAGAAGTACATAACAAGATACATAGAATCATGCCAATTTGAATACAGTAAACATGCATAATAGGTAGAAAATATGTAAGTACGTTGTACAAGATAATCTATATGAATGCATAATGAGGACAACTTTTTGACGTATGGGCATAGGTAGGCTACTCGATCTAAATCTCACAACTCACACACACGGCAGGGACATCAGAAATCGACATACCTCGGGGGTAGCGACCAGCGCTACACTATAAATTAACATACCTCGGGGGTAGCGACCAGCACGACACACTACCGTAGTGCGTGCTAGATACTACGGTTTACCAGAGTGGTTATAGCCCATACGCCTACTGATTATCCTCCCCTCCCATGATACTATGTGTCAAGTGTGTGTCAATATATATATAGTATATAATTATGACTGAAAGAAAAACACACATGCAATGAACATATAAAAAAATATAATAAGCATGCACAGTACTATAAGCAATATGGCAAGGTATCTTGCCTGGTCTAAAAAAGAATGAAGTCCCAACTCAAGGCGTAGTCCGGTCTACCCGTCACATAAATTAAACAAGTTTGGTTACAAAAGTGGGTGAATAGGTTCCTCCATTTTAATCTATTTTAATTTTGAATAAAATAACCTAAAATAGTATTTTAATCTTATTATAATCTAATTTTATTACTAAACCCTAATTCCGGTCCAAAGAAAATCAACTTTACGGATTTGTGATCCGTGACACGCAAATCGAGACAATCCGTTGACCAAAAAGTCAAACGACTCAAATCTTGAATTTGTGTGTAAAATACTATAGTTTTTAGCGCTACATGAACACCAAAATTGACAGTTTTATAAAATCACAAGTCGGTAAAGAGTTATGGCCACAAGGGCGAATAGATGACAGTTTTTGGTGGTTTCCTATTTACTTCTATGTTGCACAAATTTTACGTAGAATAACGTACATATTAAATTCTAGAAAAGTAATTTTATGTAAGTTCATCATGTCAACTTTTCGAAACTTAAAACGGTTCGTAATTCCGAGTTCGGGATCTCCCATAATCTCAAAAATACCAAAATGCGTCTGATTTCGGACAGCTCACACTTTTAGAATTTTTTAGAAAAATAGGTTCATAAATTATTAAAATAATTTATATATTCATAAAACTAACCTTGATATAGTTCTAACAAAAAAAAATGGAGTGCGTTTGGAGTCCGGAGCTTGGAGATATCATCTTTTTAAGTCATCATAACTATTAGAAAATGAGTCTGAATTTATGACGAATTTTGACTGTTTTGGGACTAAAAAGAGAAAATTTTGGAGAAGAAAAATATGAAGGATGAGGTATTTATAATTGTGGATACTACTTAATTGAATACGACTATGATTGGCTAATTTGGATAGGATTATGATAAGTTCAAATAAGGATAGGATATGCATGAAGTTGCTTTCCTAGTAGGCTCAGGATTTGAATTAATTTAAAATAGAGTTTGAGTTTATCTTAATAATTTATAATCTTAAATAAAATTAAAGATAATTCAAATAATTTATATATAATCTTATTAATATCTATTAACACTAAATTAGCATTTATCTAATATTAAGACTATATATATCCAAATAAATCCTAAATAATTTCAAAATTTTAAATAAATTCTTAAAATACTAAATAAATTACAAAAAAATATAATTAAATATTTTAACCTAAAATAAATATTTGGTAGAAATAATATGCAAGTATGGTCTCATAGTAAATCATGGAAGTCCTAAAAATTTAGGTTTCCTATGTTTTAATTACCTAAAATTCTAGAAAAATCTCTAAAAATCTAAAATAGCCTAAAAATAATTCTAAATAAATATTTACATAAGTAAATATACTAAGAAATTTATTTTCTAATTAACTAAGAGAATAATCTAAAGTAATTCAATATTTAAAATAATCTATAATAAATATAGTAATATAAAATACATATTTTGGGTGAGGGGGTTTACATAGCCGGATAATCTGGACATAGCCGGATAATCTGGACACTAGTTCCCTACATGACTGTAATATATTCAGACTACATCTGACTCACTGTCATGTATACTTTTGATTGTGTATCTGGCATATCACTCGTATTTACTAGATCTCTAGAATATTCTGATACGGCATTGGAGACGCCTTACTGCTTATTCTGAAATATTTTATGTTATTGCTACTTATTTGAATGATTAATATTTAAAAGTTCTTGACCATAGAAGACTTGATTGTAGTATGCACCCCTTGTCTCTAGACAATCTTAGCACATTACGGGTTATTTCGGTATTTCGCAATGTGTGGTTGGTTGAGTCATTCCCCCACTCTCTAGTATTCTGGTTCTGGGGTGTGACAACAAAGTACCTCACAAATACACAATGGTCCGACATCGTTCGTGCGTAACCATGGTCCCCCATAAATGACTCAAACTTCCTGTACCACTGCATCGGAGCCTGCTTCAGACCATACAAGCTCTTCCTCAACTGGGAGACCAAGTGTGACTTGTCCTTCTCACAGAATCCCTCTAGCTGCTCCATGTACAACTCCTCCTCAAGATCACCATGGCGGAATATCGTCTTCATGTCCATTTACTCGACCTCCAAGTCAAAACTGGCTGCCAATGCTAGCACAACCCGAATAGACGACTTCTTGATGACTAGCGAAAAGATCTTATCATAATCTACACCTTTTCGCTTACCGTAGCCTTTAACTACCATCCTCGCTTTGTATCGAGGGCGAGTAGCATCATTTGTCTGCTTCACTCTGAACACCCATCGATTCTTCAAAGCCTTCTTGCCCTTTGGCAACCGCACCAGATCATAAGTAGAGTTGGCCTCCAAGGAACTCATCTCCTCCTATATAGCCTCCATCCACTCATGCCTGTGTTCGTCTTCCATAGCCTCTACGAAACTTTCGGGTTCTCCATCGTCAGTCAGTAGCACATACTCATCCGGTGAGTATCTCATAGATGGTTGAAGCTCTCTATCGCTCCTCCTCAAGAAAAACACAGGTGCTGGCTATATACCAATAGCCTCTTCATCGGGAACTGCCTCATCGGCATGCTCATCCTCCTGAAGATCACCTTGACCACCATCAGCAGGCTGATGATCAAGGTTGGGAGAAACTTTATGTACTGGCTCCCCCATAATTAGATCCTCTGCGATGTTCTCTGAAAACTACTCAAAGCGAAATAACTCTAACTTAGACAATTCCTCAGCCTCAGAAGGCATCTTGAAATCCTGAGTGTTAGTCATGGTCTGATCGTCAACGACTACCATGTCCCTTCTTCTATAGATCTTTCTTCCCACTGGGTCGTAGAGTCTATAGCCAAACTCATCACCTTGACCACCAAAGACGCACTGTCTCTTCTTCGGCTCAAGTTTGGATCTCTCATCCTTCGGTACATGCACGAAGACCTTGCAACCAAATACTCGCAGGTGATTATATGATGGCTCTTTGCCGTACCACACTTTGTCAGGCACATCACCCTGCAAAGGAGCACTAGGAGATAAATTAATAATATAAGCAACCGTGTAAAGAGCCTCACCCCAATAGCTGTCTGGCAAGTTTTCTTCTGACAGCAAATACCGTACCCTCTCCATCAGCGTCATGTTCATACCATTGAGCTGATGTATCTTTGGCGGAGTCTTCTGGTGTCATATCTCTTGCTCTCTGCAGTATACATCAAAGGGACCGATATATTTACCGCCATTGTCCGATCGAACACATAGCAGCTTCTTGCCCGTTTTTCTTTCAACGGAGTCCTGAAACTCCTTCAAAATGGGTAGCATCTGATCCTTTGTCTTTAAAGCATAGACACAAACCTTCCTGGAACAATTATCTATAAAAGTTACAAAGTAAGAGGTACCACCAATGGATTTTACTAGGACCGCAGACATTCGAGTGAAGCAACTTGAGTAATACCGGTTTCCTTGAACTTGGATAACTTTAAAAAGATACCATATTTTGCTTCCCTGCGAAACAGTGCATGCACCTCTCCATCTTTGTAGACTTGAGTCCTGGAACCACCTTCTTGTTCACCAAGTAGCTCATTTCTTTCTCGCTGATGTGGCTTAGTCGCCTGTGCCACAACTCAGTAGACGCATCAGGAGCTGCGTTCATCTCATGTGCCCCATGTGCGCTCCCTTCCATATAGTAGAGTTCGGACCCCTTGCTTCCTCTGGCAATCATCATAGAACCTCTGAAAATCTTTCATTGACTGTTCCCAAAGAGATTGAAGAAATCCTCGTCATCCAACCTTCCAACCAACATCAGGTTGAAACGAATATCAGGCAAATAACGAACATCTTTCAGAACAAGAACTGCACCCGTCTTTGTCCTCAAATGCACATCTCCAATGGCAACTGCCTTCGACACATCTCAATTGCCTATCTTCAACACTCCACAATCGCCTGTTGTGTAAGTAACAAATAGTAACATATTATGAGATACGTGCGCTGAAGTAACTGAGTCCAACAGCCAAGAGTTGTCATCGCAGACGAGGTTCATGACAACCTTATCACCTACAATGATCACATCGCCTCTATGTTTTGAGGAAGTCACTGTAGTATTCTCGTCCTGCTTTCCCATGTCGCCATTCTTCTCTCTCTTTAAGCGAAATAGTTCCTCTTGATATGGCCCTTCTTGCTACAATGATAGCACTCGAAGTTCTCGTACTAATGCTTGGACTTGCTCTGTCAATAGTGGTAATTGGAACCATTTTGGTTTATCATGCGCACCGGCTTCGCGTCCATCTCTCCTATCTGGTTTGCCCGTCAACCATGACACCCTTTTAAAATTCTAGAACCTGGCTCTGATACCACACTATTGGGAACGAAATGCTGAAAACGTTCCCCAAACTGAAGAGTACATGCAAGAGAACCGAACAAAATGCACAAATCAAAAAATATCAAACACAAATCGCAGACAAAGATTTTTACGTAAAAAACTCATATGAAAAAAATTACGGGACAATCGGAGTCCAACCCTGAAGAACCTCCACTAATGGAATAAAGAGATTACACCCTCTACAAGCTCCTCACCGATCCAACACGAATTACCGCAACTCTTTGGAACAGAAAATAGATTACAACCACGAAGAAAAAAGACAATGAAAAATATCCCAAATTGATCTCCTTCTCCGAAACGGCCTCCAATCCTTCTTTCTCCTCTCCAAAGTTGCAATGACACTCTTGCCACCTTTTTTTCTCTTATTTTTTTTCTCATGTTGTTGTATATTACATGAGACTTTATATAAACCCTTGCATGAATTAGGGTTTCCATATGGAAATCTATATATGGAAACCAAAAATATTTATGGAAATGCAATTACATTCAATCATATATTTAATCAAAATTAAATCATAAATTATCTTACCATAAATTGGAAATCAAATTATATGGAAAGTTAATATATGAAAGATCCAATCATAAATATATAATTAAATTCAAAGATGGAAATCCAATAGAATATTTGCTTACCATAAATGTTCTTGATGCACTTTTCGAGCTTTTTCAACACACGGATGACGCTCGTCGCACTCCAGGATATTCTCCACATAGGTTGGGAACTCCACCCACTCCCTTTTCCTGATCCTAAAGTGCCTAGTCAAGCTGACCAATTGCTAAAAGTTTAGTACATGTTCGATATGCAGTTTAAGATCATGCAACCAAGATGCCGTCCAACTTTCTCTGTACTATAAAGAGTATGGACAAACATGAAAGATGATACAATTTGCTAAAATGATTTGTATTCATCTCTATGACCATTAAGACATAGTGAAATAAGAATGGCAATCCAAAAAGAGTTCAATATAAAGTAAATATAATATGGTCCAAAAAAGTCATACATATTGTCAGAAAGACTTACATCAACATTTGATGCAATGGATGTGATGGACGACAACATTTACAAATCTCAGAAGGGTATTAATAGAATTAACTGTCAGCCTTAATTGACATTATTTTGTTTTCAAGTATTCATATAGTCTTTCATATCATAAAATCTTCTTTCTGCTATCCCATAATTTTACTACCATCTCGCAGAAGTTTCCAATGTTGTCTGAGAATTTACAATAATAATAACTATAATAAGTTAGAAACATCAAGAAAGACAAATAACAGAACTTTGGAGAGAAAAATGGTCTACTTGGATGTTCAGAATGATCTGCCCCGGTTAATACACTATGAGCTTGAGCTTCATTTCGATTAGTTTTTTGGTTTTCTTCAGCAGAAGTACCAGGTATCAAAGGATATATAAGTGGATATATTTGCAACATAAATACGAAGAAGAGTTTTCAGTGGAATTGCAACTTCATATTTCTATTTCTTCATGAAGTTGTTAGTCATTATATTGACTTGGAGTTCTTCGACACAGTAAATCACAATTTCACATAGAATCAAACCATGATGTATTAACTCTATTGTTTGTGGATCATGTTGGGTTTGCTTCAATTTCTCCTTCTGAGCTCCATAAATCTCCTAAGATTCTTTCTCAATAAATTTCAACATGGAAACATCATCGAAGATCACATTCCGGCAAGTGACCATCCTTTTGATTTTTAAATCCTATAGTTGTAACCTTTAACTCCTTATTGGAACCCCAAAAAAATGCAGAGTTACTTTGACTCCAGGTTGGTTCTCTCCGTCTGATTCACGAGTGAATAGATAGGGCATCTAAACACACATAAAAAATCATAGTTCAAGAATATGATGATCTATAAATGTAGATGGTGATATGTTAATCAAATAGCACGCATGGCTTACTATATTCATCTAGAAGTCCTTATAAGGCCTTCGTGTAAACACTTGCTCATGCCTTTTTCTAATAGTATTATATTCATGCGCTCTGTTACTCTTTTGCTATGGATATGCTTAAACTGTTCATTGCCCTTGAATATCATGTTCCTTAAAATAATCATAATTTTTTATCGAAGTGTACTCCCCTCCATTATCTGTCGTAAAAACTTCTCGTTCGTCCACTTTGCTTCTCTATGACAGTCTTCCACTCTCGAAATCTAGCAAAGGCATCTGATTTGTGTTTGAGAAAATAAACATAAACCTTTCGTAGTAAATCATTAATGAAATTGACATAGTAATCGATACCTTCCTTTGATCGAACCGGTGATAGCCCCAATACATCTGAGTGGATGTAATTGAAAAGTCTTTCGGTCTTGTGTACTTCCTATTTTGAAGCCAACTTTATGTTGCTTTCCCGTAATATAATATTTACAAAAGTCTTGCACTGCTTTAATCTTTCAGCAACCCCCTTTTTGTGCAACTTACGTAGGCCCCTCTCATTGATATGGTCAAGATGTATATACCATAACTTTATGGTATCCTCTACATGTTTCTCTACAGCGATGACTGAACCACCAAAAGCGATGCTCATATTGATTCAATACAAGTTTGATGATATTCTTCATGACCAACAAGTTGCCTTTAATTATCTTTAAAATTGTGTAATGGCCAATAAATTTGCATCCAGTTGCATCAACCTCATCCAAAGAAATTAAGCTCCCCTTCAATTCTGGAATGTGCCTCACGTTCACAAGTATTTGACACACTATCAAACATGTGAATTTTGATATTTCCTACATCAATAGTCTTGCACGACGTCTTATTTCCCATGAGGGCAACATTACCGAACTCCTTATAGGTGTTGAGCAACTCCCTGTTTGGATACATACGGTATGCACATTCTGAGTTAAGGATCCAAGATGCCGTCAAAACATCATTCCCACTATGTATTGTGGGTACATCACATAATAACTCTTCCTCAGCTTCCGTTGCAATATTGACTTAATTGAATTTCTTAAACTAACACTTTTACTCTTCTTTTCTATCAACTGCTTATATTTTGGACATTGCTTCTTCCTGTGACATGTCTTCTTGTAGAAATAACATTCATTGTTATCATGTCCTAATGATTTGAATTTTTCATTGCTTGCCTCAATATTTATTCTTCGACCTTCCTCTTTCACTTGCATTCAACCTTGATAACTCTTTTGATGGATTCAGCCTTCTAATATTTTGTGTCGTTGTAACCTCCTATAGCTTGTGTCTCTCCTTTTCGTAAAGAATTGTTGCTACCAAATGGTCATATAACGCTGGAAGCGAAGATAGGAGTAAAAGCGCTTGGTCCTCCTCTAACTTCACTTCAAGACACTGAAGATCGTTTATCACCTTATTGAAGTTATTCAGATGTGTAAAAGTTGGGTACGTTCGTTCATGCGTAGACTATACATTTATTTTTTAAGGTACAAGTTGTTTGAGAGCTCTCCATCTGTCCTTATGAACTAATAACTTCAAGAACCGTGATCTAAGAAGATAGGGAGCAGACCAATATCGTCACCTACCGTTGAACTAGATCAAAAAAGATAAAGAACGTTCAGTTCCCTTATACTTTGTTACCAATTCTTAAAACCAAAACAACGCAAAAATGAAGTTCCATTAAGCGACAACAAATAAACAAAGAACAAGTACCGAAAACAATAACACAATCAAGAACACAAGATATAACGTGGATCGATCAAGATGAACTGTCTATGGGGCAAGGGGAGAATTACTTTTTTGAATATGGAGAAAAAATCTTACAAGAATTTGTACAAATAAATGGATGCATAAACTCTTCCTTATATCTCCAACGGTTCTCTTCCTTACGTCTCCAACAAGAATTCCTCTCTCAATTCCCTTAGAACATCATTAGTAAGGCACATCCCAATTTCTAGATTCTAGATTCAGAATGTAAAAGCTCAATTTGTGGAATAGTAAGAACCATCCTAGGTTTCAATTTCTAGATTCTTAGGTCCAACACACCTACAGAAGCTATAGGTTGGGCCTGATAATTTATAGATTCATAATGTAGGAAATCATTTTGTAGAATAGTAAGTCACAATTTGGAGTCCAATTCTATATTTACATTTTTTTTTCACATTAATTTTTGATTACACAAACTTTGGGACCAAAGTTCATTTTATCATTCTATACTATTCTCATACAAATCTAACTCATTCTACATTATCTTTTTTTTTTGAAATGTTGCAGTCTCATGATGAAATTTTGAGCCCCAACTGCTAATGATGCTCTCCCAGCTCACTTTATTTTTCTCAAATCACGTCTATATAAGGTGAGTAAAACCCTAATATATGATCCCTTAATTTACCTCAATTCAAGGAAAAATCCTTACCGCCTAAACTGCACAGCGAACTTCTGATCCCCTGCACACCCCCTATTAGAAAAAATTAAAATTCTCCCGAAGAGCTATAATTTTGGTTCCTACTGCTGTTTTGGATCCATATGAGTTGATTTTTGCACTGCTTTTGACCCCTCTTTGACGCTTCAACTCCTCCTAACTTCTCCGGTAACGGACAAAACTCATGGCTCCCCATAATTAAACACGAGCCACACACCGACAACTAAATTCGTAAATTATAAAACAAAGATACTGGTATCCAAATGCATAGATTATATAACTGTAAAAAAATAATAGGAGATAATATTCTAGATATTTTATTTATTATGATATTATATATATATACATCCACATATCAACTTGGGACCTAAGTCACATGGTCAATTACCATAAATATAATTTAATACAATTTAATTCCAATACCCCAATCATCATATATAGCCAGTCAATCACCATATATAGCTAATCACCATAAATGTAATTTAATGATACAATTTAATCCCAATGCCCCCCCTCAAGATGGAGCATGCAAGTCATAAATGTTTGACTTGCGCAAAAGAAACTCAAATTGCCGTTTGTCCAAAGCTTTGGTAAAAATATCCGCCAGTTGCCTATCTGTTGGCACATGAGAAGGACGAATAACTCCAGCAAGAACATCATCCCTCAAAAAATGATAATCCACGAATGTTGCACCCCCAAACTGCCAAGCAATCCCTTGAGCCACTTAAGCTCACACGTGACTGCCGCCATCGCACGGTACTCCGCTTCGGCCGAAGAATGGGACACTGTCACATGTTTCTTCGTCTTCCAAGAGATGGACGAATCACCAAAAAAAATCAACCAACCAGACAAAGAACGTCATGTGATGGGACAACTCGTCCAATCAGAATCACACCACACCCGGAGCCACATATCACAATCAGAGCGAAGAAGAATGCCTTGACCAGGACAACCGTTTAGATATCTAACAACCCTCAAAGCCGCATCCCAATGATCACGCCGGAGCTCATGCATAAACTGCGACAAGATGTGAACAACATAAGCCAAATCCGGCCGAGTAAACGAAAGATAAATCAGCCTCCCACAAACCGTTAATATGCTTTCCCATCAGACAAAAATGGACTTGTAGAGCGTGCCAGTTGATGATGTTGTTCTATGGAAAAGCTTGCGAATTTTGCCTCCAATAATCCTGTCTCAGAGATAATGTCAAGTGTATATTTTCGTTGACACAAAAAAATACCCCTTCCACACTTCGAGCTACCTCAACACCAAGAATAAACTTCAACGTCCCAAGGTCCTTCATGTGAAAGCATGTACTCAAATAATTCTTAAAGGCGGTAAGAGCAGCAGAATTATTGCCAGAGAGAATCAAATCGTCGACATACAAAGAATATTTATCTGAACATCGCCCTTATGAAGAATAAAAAGTGAATAGTCAGAGTACGATTGGCAAAATACGTACTCCTGCAAAGAAGATGCCAACTTCGCAAACCAACAACGAGACGCCTGTTTAAGTCCATAAAGAGATTTTCGAAGCCGACATACCTGACCAGGGTGTTTGGTTTAGAAACCAGGTGGTAGTTTCATATACACTTCTTCGGTAAGGTCTCCATGTAGGAAGGCATTGTAAACATCCATCTGATGTAGTTCCTAATTCTTTAATGCGGCTACAGCTAGAAAGGCACGAACAGTAACCATTTTTGCAACCGGAGCAAAAGTATCAGTGTAATCAATCCCTTCAACCTGATGATTTCCAAAAACCACCAAACGGGCTTTAAGACGCTCAACACTCCCATCAGAGTTATACTTTATCTTGTACACTCACCGACTACCTAGAGCACGTTTTCCAGCCGGAAGCATCTCCATGGTCTAGGTACCACTATCCTCTAACGCTCGTATCTCCTTCTGCATAGTTTCTTACCACCCTGCATCTTTAATCGCCTCTTTAAACGAGGTCAGTTCTGTACTTGCAGTTACAGCTGCAAGAAAATTTTTGTGTCCTAGAGAAAATTGGTCACAATTCAAAAAATGTGTTTTAGGATAAGGAGTACATGATGAGTGATTGGACGTGGTGAAACGTTGGGAGGGAAGACTATGAAACAACTTTCTTATTGTATTTGTAACTAAGTCACGGAGCTTCACAGACGAAATCTTGGTACGCATGCCATGCCCCAGTGCACCCTCACCATTCGACACCACCACCACCGCTTCATCTTTTGTTGTCGCAACCGCCACGACGGCCTCCGTTGCTGCATCTTCCACGA
The DNA here is from genome assembly GCA_036927795.1 of Iris macrosiphon. Classification (NCBI taxonomy): domain Eukaryota; kingdom Viridiplantae; phylum Streptophyta; class Magnoliopsida; order Asparagales; family Iridaceae; genus Iris; species Iris macrosiphon. The sequence continues at coordinate 159,880,402 of JAYESA010000002.1, read as the reverse complement.
CGGCCTCGGCCTCATCCACGCTATCCTCCACGTCGGCCTCGTCCTCCACAACGACCATCACATCCATATGAGGTAGATCAAACTCCAAAGAATCATCGCCCAAGACAAGGGGCGCCAGGTCAACAGTAGCCATATCACCACAATCATCTGCAACAAAATAGGGAAACTCATTCTTATAAAATTTAACATCTCGAGAGACAAAAAAATTACCAGTAGCTAGATCATACTTTCAAACCCTTCTTGTCATGGGGGTATCCCACAAAATACACTTTCGACTGCGAGGAGCAAACTTATCCATCTTAGCTTTTTGGTTGCGGGCAAAACAAAGACAACCAAAAACACATAATTCATCATAAGAATGAGGAGCACCAAATAATATTTCATAGGGGGTTTTAAAACCAAGAAGGCTCGAAGGTATTCGATTGATCAAATAACCAGCCGCCAAAATATACTCACCAAAAAAAATTGGCAAATTTTTCTGAAAACGTAAAGCACGTGTCACATTCAAAATATGTCTATGTTTTTGTTCGACCCTCCCATTCTGCTGAGATGTACCTACACAAGATGTCTGAAACAAAATACCATTCCGTGCAAAGTAGTCGCGCAGGCAATTAAACTCAGTACCATTATCACTTCGCACAATGCGAACTTTGGAATTAAATTGCCGCTCAATCATAGAAAAATAACGAGAACATCTTGTATACTTCAGTCTTATCAATCAACAAAATTATCCAAACAACACGAGAAAAATTATCCACAATCGTCAAAAAATATCGAGCTCTACACGAAGAAGGCGTAGGATACGGCCCCCAAAGATCACAATGTATCAAATCAAAAATTGTAATAGCCCGAGAGTCACTGGCAGGAAAGATACCTCGAGTTTGCTTTGCGTGATGGCAAACTTCACATGCCTTATTCACTGAACTACTAGAGCTACTGACAACATGAAGTGACTTTACTACTTTATCAGAAGGATGTCCAAGTCGCTAATGCCAAATGTCCAGAGAAGTCTCCGTCACTGCCAAGGCCTGAGTCTTCGGTACAATACGACAGTAGTAGAGTATGTCCCGTCGTTCACCGACGCCAATTAGGGTCCTCAAACTGGGGTCCTGTATCACGCACAAATTTTTAGTGAATTGTATAACACAATTTATATCATCAATAAGATGGGCCACAGAAATTAATTGCAATATAATTGAGGTACGAATAGAACATTCGTGAGAACCACGTCTGGTACAAGAGCAATACGCCCGTAGCACGAGGCAACCGCAGTCCGTCCGTCCGTCCGGGAGTCCAACCGGACACTCCTCCATTACCGTCAACCCCGATAATAAATCCAAATTCTCCGTAACATGATTCGAAGCGCCTGTATCAATAATGCAAGGTGCAATGGACTTACCCACCATACGATACTCCGAAGATTTGGCCGAAGAATTACCAAGCATAGAAATAAGTTGTTGCCATTGGTCTGGAGTCAATCCCGGCACACTGTCGCCGCATGCACCATCATCTGCCATCCGCGGCTGTACAGGAACGAAGCCACTTCCTGCCACCGCCGTACGCACTTTCACACCCCGTCCACGTCCACCACCAGCCGCATGTCCGCTAAATCGAACATTGATCGAATCCCACAATGGTTTCACCTCCTCAAAGTATGGTATTGTCTTCTTCACCGAAGCGTCGATAGTATACAAAATTCACTGCACAAGCATCGATTGGACACAATACCAATCCTCCAATTGATCCTTCTCTGAAGGTTTAGACCCATCAACAAACCCAAATTATCGTTGAGCCCGTAGAGAAAGCCGAATAGATCTCGACCATTCCTCATAATTCTTCCCACAAAATACCACTTTCATAATTTTATTACCAGGATTGTTATTAGAACCAAGGTAATACGGTAATGTGGGATCGATCCGCGATGCTGCTGGTATAGAAGTCACGCCGCCGCCGCCACTCGTCATGTCGCTGTCGCCGCTGGACATACCGCCACCGTCGCCGCTCGAAGAAAATGTGCCCTAGCCGTCAGACTCTGATACCATGTGAAGAAGTGATAGGAGATAATATTCTAGGTATTTTATTCATCATGATATTACATATATATACATCCACATATCAACTTGGGGCCTAAGTCACATAGCCAATCACCATAAATATAATTTAATTCCAATACTCCAATCACCATATATAGCCAACCAATCACCATATATAGCTAATCACCATAAATGTAATTTAATGATATAATTTAATCCCAATAATAACAGAGGGCATTTGCTCAAGTGATGGATAGTTGAACTCCATACATGCAAGTTAAGATCGTCGTTGTGTTTCAATACGTGTACATAAGAAGTGTGATGAGTGGAAACTCGTGTCGACATGGTAAATGATACATCTTCCGACTTCCTGTTGTACCAGTTATACTTTACCTACCTAATTGCTTCATTGCAACCTTTTGTTACGGAATGTTTCTGCCTACACGTCTTTGTACGGTGTACGAACTTCCTCCTCCTTCTCGAGATCATTCAAAGTCTCAATCGAACACAAATTCTTCTTTATTTTCACACACCTACAACGCCACCATAACATAACATCGTTAGTAAAGTAGAGTGAAACAATATTTATCTTCTCGACCTCATCGTCGATATGCAACACCTTAAAGTTTCGCTCCACCTTCCACAATAAGTCCGCCATTTCTTTGGCATCTCGCACTCCCCTAAAGGATTTCGGATCGGGGATCTTCCTTCTTGGCAGGGCCGGCCCTGGCCCAGGATAGCCAGGACGACCGCCTAGAGCCCACGGACCAGGAGAGCCCCAAAAAATTAGTTTAAAAAATATATATGAATAATCTTGTATCTAAAATAGAACCAGTATGTACCATGAACCCCTTTTAATAGAGAACAATTGTGGTGTAGTGATAATTATGTTAGACCCTCATACAAGAGGTCTTTAGTTCAATCCTTGTTAGTGACATTTTTTTAGTTTACTTTTATTTTAGTTTTTTAATATATATTTTTATATTATGTATGGGCTCCCATTTTGAAAGTTCGTCTAGGACCCCCATGAGCTCAGAGTTCACCGTTCGCAACGACCTTCTCTAAAATGGTAACTTTGGTCTTGAGTTCTTCACAACACTCGACCATGGTCTTCAGCTACTCGTGGACTTGGAGTTTCTCACGCAAGCCCTCAATCTCTGCACGATGTGACTTGAGCTCTTCCTCAAATGAGGATCGGATCTCTTGGTCTTGCTCTCGAAATATCACCATAAACGAAATGACGTCGCCCTCCAGCGCATCGTATAACTCTAGACTCGTGTTGCTTTGCTCCACGAAGCTCATACGCATCCTTATCTCCCTTGAATTCGTCTCCAATATCTTGAGGCGTTTCGCAAGATCGGTAAGGTTACGCTTCATTGTAGACTCCTTGCTCTTGGCCCTCTTGTTGGTCTTGGCGTTCCTCTCCTTAGGCGACACGGACCTTTCTTGGACATTCTCGGATGTCGAGATGACACCAACCGATCTTCGATCTGATACCACACATCACGAACTTAATATTTTTGCCTACACCTCGCTCCGTGCTACGCACAAACTTCCTCCTCGAAGACTTGTGCAAGCCTTCCTAAACACTTAGCTAGATCGCTAAAGCGATAATGAAAAAAAATGTTGAGCAAAAGAAAGATTGGAATGTTAAAAACTTTATTATACTACAGAGTTTACAACTACTTGAGTAATGAGGAGCAAATGAGTCTTCCACTTATTAATAGACTCCCAAGGACCTTGCAAGAAACTTTTAGAAAATTTCTAGAAAAAAAAAAAGGCCCAAGATATTTACATGATGAAAATATTTTAGAACTTCTAGAGAGACAAGGAGGCTTAGAGATCACTCTGTAGAGAATTATAGAGATTTTAAGAACTAATTCTAGAGACTTCCAGCTAAACCCTTTTACTCGATGTGTAGTGCAACATTATCTCAGTTCCCGACGGAACGAAAAATCTCGGACGTGACACATTGCTCGTCATCCAACCGTGAATAGAAATGCCCCTCCCACGACAATGCTTTAGATGCTAACATTTGAATCAGTACTCCAGTAATCCCGCTGGCCTGTATTATTTCTCTCAGTTACTAGCATTTAAGGAAAATTAAACTATATGGTCTAATTCATACAGTTCTCCTAACAAAGTTGTAGCTGGTTGCTTGTGAGTAGCTTCAATGACCCCTTGCATTAACATTTGTTGCACCACATGCTCTCTTTGCTCCTTACAAAGTCGCAACCTAACAACTTAGTAATGTATATAACAAAAGTTGAAACCAAAGATGATAATTGCATTATTCCATAAAGTAGCATCATTTAGAAGAAATATTTGTACAATAAAACATATTGCATGATACTTCATTTACAGAAAACAAAAAAACCACTATGATTTTTTGATTTCTGCTGGATGACGGAGTCAGCACCATGATATAGGACTTCCTAGTGCAATATGGGTATTGGAAGCATGAATACACGCCACAAAGTACCAGAGAGAGAGAGAAGATTGAAGATCTACTGTTAGTATTTTATGTCCAAATCTGATTAGATAAAACGACACATTTTCTACAATTTACCCAGATAAACCAAGGGTAGCAATGCTTCAAATTTACTTTTCAGATACAAAATATATATACACACTTTTCTAGCAACATAGACAAAAAAAAAAAATTTGATTTCCATTTAATTTCTAAAGAAAAAATTGGAGGGCAAACCATAACAGCCAATATACAACCCCTGAAAATACAAAAAAAGGGCCAACTGACCGAATGCACTCCAAAATAATTGTCTGGCTACAGTTAGACTAATTTCCCATGATACAACTATTTACCATTTTCTTCCTTTCTTTGCTGTACATGTACAGTTAACATAGTTACGGATTGTTATGCTTGCAACCGCTGTCTGGTTACCCTCACACCATTTGTTTTATGGCTACTGAAGTCAAGCTTCCGGGCCCCACCTGTCCAGTCTACATCTTCATCGTCATCACTGTCGTTGCGGCCTTTTGGAACGGCTGCTTTTCCACCTCTTGTCGAACTTTTAGGAGCAGGAGGGCGCTTCCTGTTGATGGTAGCCGTATAAGTTGCATAATCCATAGTATCATCCTTCAGTGTGGCCTTGAACTCCTGCAGCAGGTAATAATACTTACTGATTTAATGTACAATGAAAAGGCAAAAAAGAAAGAAAAAAAAGAAAGAGATTTTCCCCCTAGTGCGTTCTAGGCAAGTAGGTTAAAATCAAAGACAAGAAGGCATTAAATAATTACAGTTCAACTAAGACCTTAAGATATGGATAGATAGATCAAATTTCTTGGGCTTCAACCTCGAAATAATTCCACATGCTAATGAAGGTTCAGTGTCAGCCGATACCAGTATGTATCAACCGTAACGTATCATCTGACTCCCATTAACGCCGGCCAATTAACAAAATTCGGGTCTCTTTTCCAGTTAATTCAACAGTAAAGATAAAGAAAAGAAAAATAAAGAAAAGAGTGAAGTATGACAAAAATCAATGGGACACAATGATTTGATTGTGTCGAAGATCAATATGCTAGTGTGTGCCAATAAAATCTCTTATCGACAAACTTTAATCATTATAAGTTGTCAAGGTTGAATTACTATAAATTCACAACATTAATAAATCTTATTATTTCATCCAAAACTATATATTTTGGAGTAAAAGCAAGTAAAATAAACTTTTTCTTTTGAGAATGTCGGATTGGGTTTTGAGATGTCAGAATCGGTGATATGTAAGACATTAAAATGTCGGGTATATATATATATATATATATATATATATATATAGCCCTTCTCATACGGGAGATTGTTTACAGGATAGTTATGGGACTTCTAAAAAAAATATGTGGCCTCTTAAAAAAGAATCTAAATCTCTTTAAAAAATAGATTGGTTTTTAAAGATAGATTATTTTTAAAAATAGATTTTTTTTTTTTGAAGATGAATTATTTTTAAAAGATAAATTATTTTTTAATATTAACATTAAAATTATTATTAAAATTAAAATCAACATTAACATTAAGATTAAAATTAATATCAATATCAATATTAACATTAGTATTTTTAAATATAGATTTGTTTTTAAAGATAGTGTTTTTTAGATTTGTTTTGAAAGGATTATTTTTTAGATTTGTTTTTAAGGAGAGATTTAGATTTTTTGAAGAGAGACCATGAGAAGGGGGTATATATATGTGTGTGTGTGTGTGCGCGCACGCACACACAAATAAAATAAAATATAGTGCTAACAACTAACATAGCAACTACAGAAATAAAATAACCTTAACATTAATATTAACATTTTAAAATATAGATTTGTTTTTAAAGATAGTGTTTTTTAGATTTATTTTGAAAGATGGATTATTTTCAGATTTGTTTTTAAGGAGAGATTTAGATTGTTTCAAGAGAGATCATGTATGTTTTTTATGAAGTCCCGTAACTATCCGGTAAATAATCTTCCATAAGAGAAGGTAGTGTTAACAACTAACATAACATCTATAGATATAAAATAACCTTAACATTAAAATGATGTATCAAGTAAATAAGTCCAAGACAATAACAACAAATATAAAAAACACAATTTATGAGTGAAAATTTTAAGTGTCAAGTAATTTAACACTTCAAATATACAAGTAATTTGAGAGTCGAACATATCTACTTTAAGAGTCTAAATAATGTAACACTTGAAATCATTTATCTCAAAAAAAAAAAATTACCCTCTACAAAAACCCTATTAACTAAAATGTCGGAGAATATTTGAAAATACAGTGTCAGCTGATATTGGGCACGATAAATTGCCCAACATATTGTACTAAGACGAACGATATATTTCACAAAATCGTGTCATATTCCTTATAAACCTACATGTCAGCCATCTTCAACCATTAATTTTTTTAGAGAAATAATAATCTACTTCTAAATTATTGTTCTTAATAAATTTCTCTAAGAAAGATCCATACAACAAAGTTCCATTGAGTTTCGTGTGTTCGGCATCCACTAACTTTGATAATGTTTCAGAATCCATGTACATTAATAGTTTATTCTTGCTTCCATCTTTTATGTAATTGTGATATATTTAATATTGATATTATTTGTTCAAAAAGTTAAAGTTATTGCATCTTTATTTGTCCTAAAATTTAGAGATTTAACATGTTTAAATATTTGTGATTGATTTAACATTTATATTATCTGTGAGGCACGCGTGAAGCTCACATTTGTGCCTCGTTTTCTATGAGGCAAGGGTTATTCACCTAGAAGTGCACCTTGTGCGCCTCATTCCTACTAGGCACACCTAAAGCAAATGAGGTTTCATTGGGCCCTATGAATCAATCTGTGTCACAGTCGATCTTCTGCACAGATAATTGTGTTTTATCTTTGCCAACAACCATTGTTAACAGCCGATATTTTCTGAAAAGTAAGACGGACAAAATCTCTGTTCTTTTTCTGTGAACATTGCTCATCTTCCTCCGAGATGCTCGGTACAAAGTTCATGAACTTGAAACTGCCTGCACCCGCAAGCCCAAGCCTATCCGTTTTGGCCGTTGTTTTTTCCGATGTTCAAATTCTTTCAGATAATGAGTTTAGAGTTTTGTCAGTTTCTTATTATTATAAACTTGTGATGGTTTCTTGTTTGGTGATGGAAATGATATTACCGATGATAATGATTTTTAGGATTAGTCAGTTTCCTATTATTGTAAACTTGTCATAGTAACATCTTAGTTTCAGTGATGGTTTACTGTTAGTTGTTATTCGTATGATTTAATTTATGTATTCCATTTTTTACTATTTTTTTAGTGACATGAATTGATGGGATATAATATGAGCTTGCTAATTCAAAACTATATAATACAAGACTTTTCTAAAAATGTGTGCCTCACTTTGCTGAAGTTCACGCTTCACTGTGTGCTCCTCTCGCCCAGGCTCTAAAGGAACCTAGAACCTCAACTGCACCTGACGCCTTTTAAAATATTGGTAGAGACACAGACACTAATCACTATTAATAAACGAAATAGTATAAAAGTACCACATCGTATCCCACCTAGATCGTGACACAGTTAAGGTGTATAGCAAGGTTCACAGTATAGGTCGTATCATATTGTTTTTGGCATATCCTGATCGATACCAACTGCTACCATAATCTCAGCTGATACCGACATGAACTTCCATCCAGCTCATTTTGGCGAATAAAAATTAAAAGGAAGAGTGATAAATATGGAAGAAGAAAAACTGGTGTCGTGATCATGATTCGGCATGTCAAATATCTACATGCTACCCTGCCTCGATAAGGCTCCTTATCGACACATTGTAACCATTCCATCTGGCCAAGTTGTATATTTATATTTTCACAACATTCATCAAACTTAATGTTATTTAGCTCACAAGAAATAACAAATAATACATAGAATTATGCCTAAATATATGAAATATTTACTAGCTGTATTTATTTATTATTATTAGCTTTGACTTGGTAAATGAAAAACTATGAAACGCTGATCCAAAACCTCCGAAAGCAGCGAGACCAATACTCAAAAGAGGAGTCTGAAACAAATTATGATACTGTGAACCTTGGTGTAAAGCCCACCCGTTGTACTATCTCTAGAGAAAGCCTTCTCATCACTGAATAATATTGTATTTGCGATGGATCATTACAGCCTAAACAAGAACCACAATTTTCCTTCCCAATTGCAAAAGCTGCATTTGCTTTTTATTAAGGTGGTATTGTTTTCTCAACTTTAGTCAGTTGATTCAAATAAATTAAAGCATGTCCAGTTCATTTGGTGGTGGCACCAAGTCAATCTGAGATTACTTCACTTCGATAGACACAGTTAAACTTTATTCAAAAATAATGATAACTCAAAATGTCACCTGGTACGTCCGAACCATATCTTGGAAAGAGGACGGCAGATCAGTTGATATATCACTAATATTGAAAGGAATGTTTTGCCTAGATATCGTCTCTCCAGGCTTTGGATGTTCTTTTAAAGAAAATGCCTGTTTTCAGATTAAATTGGAACTTCATTAGTCATAAGAAACTCAAAATACAGGGTACATTTAACTGAAAAATATACTTCTGCAGGAAAAATGTTTTTTGGACAAACCTGACATCGAGCATCGTTGAGACCGTACATAATTTTCAGGTGTCTTTTCAGCTTCAAAAGCAGTTGCAAAGCAATTGCATCATGACAATCAGCCTAGGAAAAAAAAGGAATTCAAAGGCATAAATAATTGAAGGAACAGGTTTCAGTATGTTAGAAGAATAGCTAATAGCATTCAGGCATTGCAGAAATTGAAAAGACAAGGGTCTACTTAGGAAGTGTGAAAATGAAAATTCCATATTTGGGAAATCCAATAAGAACTACATGAAACAATAGAAAATAAGAAAAGGTTAGTGACGTGCAGAAAGTAACAATGCAGTGCATTGTCATTTTGAAGTCGGTCTAGAGAAACTAAAAATAGAGAAAGTAGAGAAAACTCATGTCACTATCTCTCAACCTTCCAAACCATACTGCAAAGCAGAAATATAGCATTGGCAAAGAGCAAAGTAGAATCTAGGGCCATGACTGAAGTATCACCTGAAACTTTTGCAAATCTTCTCTTGGAAAGCCACAAGTATTTTCTGATGGCACTTCTGTTGCAACATTGTTCTCAGATATCTGATGCATTGCCAGCCCATCATCCATTTTCTGGATTTCATTGGGATTCTCCACTTGATCCTGTTGGCGTGACAAGGAACTCCAGCTTTTCATATTTGCTTCAAGTCCCCCAGCCCTAAGTTGTATTACTCGATTTATATCATAAATTAGGTAAAGGGGCTCGTCAGGGGATGTAAAAGGGAGGGATGCAAGAATCTCCGTGCAATATCTGGGAAAGAATATGATCCAAATTAAGCTTGAATGTCCAAACAATGCACAAAAGTTCCAAGGGTAGGGATAACTATTAGTACTTACACAAGAAATGGAACTGATGCATAGTTCCAAGTTCCAGACTCGAACTTCCTAACAATTGAGTGCATAAATTTGTTCCTTGAAATACGATTTCCTCGGATAAGTCTGTACATTCGAGATATCCCTGTTCTGACATACGCAATGGTATTGCCATCAGGTTTCCCTTTAACATTTGCAGCAACCTTGTTGTTTGTTATGGAGTGAACAAATGTAAATGACAACTGGAGGCCATCACCCAAACGACTTTCAAAAAAAGCAGGATACCTGAAATATCCTACAGATAGTCAATCTATGTATGATTTCTGCAGGAAAATATTAAAGAACTATGATAGTCATTCCTTACTTTTCATTCATATTCATAAGCAAGTGATGAGCTAACTTTGAATTGACCTCCAGAGGATCAGTTTCTAGTGCTACAAGGCAAGGAACACATGTAATTGGATGAACAAGACCTTGACGAAGTACAATTTCAACGATCTGCAACAATAAATAAAAAAAGAAATCAAACAATTACAAGAAGAAACATCAACGAAAAAGTATTCCAACTTTCATATAAGTCCTGACTGAAAACTACATCAGAATAAGTCGTGTAGTTAGGTCCTTGCCTTGAGAGCAGACTGACGTACATGGTCATTCATATCCAAGCATCTTTCCAATATACTATTCCAATAAAACTGTACGATTCCACCACAAATGTTAGTGTCACCTGCACCAGCTGCCACAGGCACACTATTTCCAGCATTTTCCGGATATTTAGTTTCCTTCTGGCTAATATTATCAGCAACCAGTTGGCTTTCCGCATCTAATAGGTATTCGTACATGTTTTGCAATGCTTGCATCTGGCCAACAGGAAGAAATAAGTGGCAGCATAAATATAATAGGCAAGCTAACGCAATGAACAGAGAGTGCACCTTAAGTCTAGAATCAGCACCAGAGGATAGTGAGGCCTCCAGTATCTTACCAATGTCCTTCTCTAACATGTACTCCGGCTTAGCTATCAACAAAGATCCTAATGCCTGCAGAATAGAGTATGGAGGGGTAAGGGGCATCAAATGCTATAGTCTGAAATCCCGATTGCACTGAAACAGGAAAATATGACTCACCTGCAAAGCTCGAACTTTCAAACTAAAATCCTCCATACGTAGATAATGCTTTAGCAGTGTCAAGCTCTCCACAAAATGGAAATGTTGATCATTGCAGGTTTTAATCAAAGCACTACCATACCTAAGAAGCAACCCAAGACAGAAAAGGGAACGGCCCAACAGCTGTAGTTTGCATAGATATTGCATACCATTAGAAATATCAAATACAAAAATGCAAATGCACATGTTGTTTGAACTTTGAACTTCCATAATAAGTGTGCAAATCCAAATAATACAAAACCGACCTACCTGTAAGCACAAATAGTTTTGTAGAATCAGGCATTAGGTGGGGAGGTCCAAATAAAATGACTATGGGTAAACAAATTGACGACTAACCAACACACCAATATAATAACCGTTTTTGGAAAATATTAGATTTTCAAAACAAGAGAAGAAAGGTGTGAAATTAAACTAATAATAAAAGTTACAACCTAAAAAGGGCAGCATAGTGCCACAAGGCTCCCTCTTATGCAAGATCTGGGAGGGTCAAGACGTATGCAGTCTTACCTCCGTATATGTATGGAAAGGCTGTTTGCGTGAATGGAACCTGCATCCTCCAGGATGCAAGCAACAAGCCTTATTGATGCGCTATATGACACCCTCAATACAATTTAGAATTTAAGGTATTGCAAATGTTAAGTATATAGATCACGTCATCCCAACAATGAAAAGGAAATGAGTATCTGAGTTTGTCAAACAACCAATAGTTCACACTAGCTAATAAGAATGGCAGGCCCTAGGTTAGTTGTGGGTAAGAAGGACACTCCAAAATTCATTCCGTGTCGCGTCGGACACACGTATCGGACATGCCATGGACACTCTGAAATACACTAGGACACACACCAAACTAGGTGTCAAAACCATGTTACCGTCTCTGATGTTGAATCCATGTCCGTGCAACATAGGTTGTAGGTCATAGGATTGTTTATTACCATTTGCAATAACACCGAAAAAAGACTGCACTGATTCTAGAGGCATAATTATGGCTATGGAACAATAAGTAAAATTCATGTGCAACATACAGATAAATATAATACTTATGCACAAAAGTAACAAGTGAGAATGCTACAAAATTTGCAAACCGCTTTTTAAGGGAATACCCCAGTTGCAAAAACTTGGCGACCAGTATTGCTTGTTCAGATTTGTGTGCATGTGTATCAAGTGTAGTTCATGCATACATAATTGTTAAGAAGCATAGACAATCCAAAATACTTGCCAAGTCGTGTAGGACACATGTATCGGACACACCAAGGACACTCCAACATACACTAGGGCACACCAAAATAGGTGCGAATCCATGTCACCGTGTCTGTAATATGCGTGTCAAATCCATATCCATGCAACATATCGCATAATTGTCACTAAGATGATATTATTGTGTTCTGAAGCACATCAAGAAGCAGCTCTGAAATGTGATGCAGGCTTCCTACAGTCATCCACTTTGCACTTTGGTCCAGGAGGATGCGGTTCAAGTTCGTAGGTCAGAGATCTAGGATCCAGAAACTTTCCATACCATCTGTCCTGATTCTTAATGACCAAGACCTGTCGACTTACAGCTACATATAACTCACAGCTACTTGCAAGCTATACATGTCAATGCCTGCATCTCAACTATCCTCTTGATCTGCCAAAACTGCATCTAGTTGCTTGTTGTTTTTTCCTTTTATTGGCCCTACCTATCTTTATCAAGAGAAGCTAGAGAGTACCTTTGAGTAAGTATGCCTATCAAATGATTAATCTGATTTCCTATAGCGAACTTTACACACTCCCCTCTTGGTCTGGAGGCTTTCTGATCTAGAGAAACAGAGAGACTTGCTCCTTTACAGCATAAGCTCAACAATAAATGATAGTTATACTTCTTTTCTTGCCGTGCTTATGTGAGAAGACTAGGATGTAGCTGCCTTGTCACTCACCCAAAGATTGACAGGAGATCCGGAAATTTTGGTCAATATTACCATGGAGATCTTTCTAAGTTAAGTTTTGTGTCATAGCTAATGTCATCTTAAATTCCATTATTATTAAGAGAGATTTTCCATGCCAACATGGCATTTTTTACACAAATGGAAGGAATACTTCTTTTCATCTCATTTAAAAAAATTAAAAAATTAAAAAAGAGTTAATTGTATTTACCACCACCACCCCCCCCCCCCCCCACCAATTTCATATTCATATCTCCACAACCCCACCCCCCACCCCTTTTTAATTTTATTATTGTTACCCCCCCCCCCCCCCCCCCCCCCCAAAAAAAAAAACAATTCATGCATTTAGGAGAAGAAAAAAATTGTATTTACCCCCCATTATTCAATACTATGTGGTGGTGTGGGTGTGGGTGTGTGTGTGGGTGTGGGGGGTGGGATGGGGGGGGGGGGGGGGGGGGGGGTAAATACAATTAACTAAAAAAAATCGGATGTGTCCTATCAGGATATATTGGTGTTGTGCAGAATAGAGTGTACTTCTAGAGCACTTTGTGATCACAAGATAACTTTGCGTTTGAAAATAAAATTCTATAGAATTTTTAAATTCTATAGAATTGCTTAAGACCAACGACATCTGAGTATTGGGAAATCAAGAAACAACATATCCATAAAATTAGTATAGCCGAATGAGAATGCTAAGACGAAGAGTGGAAATATATTAAACATTGGATAAGAAATGTGTATATTTGTAGGAAGTTAGAGGCGTACCAATTGAGAAGAAAATGAGATGGAAATTGTCTTAGGTGATTTGGACATGTGCAAAGCATATCAACAGATATTCCAGTGTAGAGGAACGATGAGATAGTAGTTAAAGAAGTTGGCAGGACTAGAAGTAGGCCTAAACGAACATGGATTGAAGTTTTAAAGAAGGACATTGTTTATGTTAGTGTCACAGAGGAAATGGTCCTTAACAGAGTTGAACAGGAGAAAAGGATTCAAACAACCCGCACAAAAAATTTAAAATAAAGGCCTTGGTGTAGTTGAATGTGTCCAATTTGAGACAATTGGAGGTGGCTGACATTGGAACATGATATTTCAAAAAGAAAACGACAAAGAAAAGAGAAAGAGAAGGGGTTGCTGTAATCTAGGGTTTACATGAGGGAATTGATAACTTTTCGCTCTAAGCTTTTACATAAGATGGAGGGGCAAACTTGGACTTCTACATGTCAGCTTCTAACCCATGGCCTTCTATAAATAAAAACGGGCTTTCCATCTTTCCGTTCATCCTTATAGATTGCTGAAGAAAAAGTCTCAGTTCTTCCAATGTAGCACCCTTAGGATTGTCTTCCTCGTGTTATTGAACTTAGACTTTTCCGCAATGAGAAGCCAAACCAAAGTGTACCTTCTCGTTGGAGGGAAGCTGTTGGTGGTCGATTCTGACAACAGAGCTGGTTATGGTCACGGGTGTTTGTGGTAGGATGTCTACAAAGTTAGATGGAGAAGAAAGGTACTACCAATAGTAATATCGGTCGATACCGATACACTGACTGCTACAGATTCAAGTTGGAGGTCTCTTTCATAGTTAATGCGGCAGAAAAATTGAATGAAAAAACCCAATCAACAAATGTCTCAAAAGCATAATAAGGTTGTAAAAGCATGTAAATGACTGGTAAACCAATCAGTAATGGTAACTATTATTTCAATCAATTTTAGAACTACTAAAATACTTAAATTATGTCTAAACGCATAAAATATTTTAAAAAATGAATAACTTGTTAATAATTATTTACTTTTCGATACCTAAAAAATCTGATACTCGGATCCGAAACCAACGATACTCATAAGAAGGGTCTGATACCAATTCTGATACTATGAACCTTGGGACTATTATCTTCTCTGTCTCAATAGTATTCCCTTTGAGATCTAGCAGGGCTCACCTCTAGTTCTAATGTAAAAATGCTTTGAGAATGATGATGATAAATGAGCACACAGTTCTCCATTACAGGTAGGAAACACAAATTCTACCAAACAAAAACATGATGATGAGTCATTCAAAGTCGTCACTCAGTCTGATCATCTTGATTTAAACTAAATTGGAAGCCTAAAAATGCATGGTGAACTAGATAGAATATTTATCCCTTTATATCTACAGCTTACAAAATGCTTGGGGTAAAGTAATACATTACACTGAGGTAATTGCCTTATAAGAATCCAAACCCCAGTGTTTGTTTGAATGAAATCAAACAAGACCAAATGTCCCTTTCATGTGTTTAACTCATGCAATTTGCAAACATGATTATCATGCTTCTTGTAGGATGATTTATGGATAAAGATGGATAGCAAGGAGGAAGCTATATACAGCACGAGAAATAACAATCAGGATGACAGCTTAGGCCGTTTGGGAGCAAGGTTTGATGAAATGTAGTGCTTATTTTGGAGTTCGGAGTTTTGAAACTGGGGTCTGAAATGATGAAACTGCAATGCCAAAAGTGGAGTTAAAGTCAAGTTCAGGTGTTTGACAGTTTGGAGTTAGTATTGGAATTTTGTAAAGATACAAGGAATGGAGTTTCACAAAATTTCAGTCAGATTGGAGTTTACCTAACTCCCACTTTTAATGCTACTTAGTTATTTGGAGTTTGGAAACATAACTCAACCAAACCTCACTTTTCTTTCCAACCCCCATCCCCAAACACACGCATGGAGGGAAGAGAGGAAAAAGTTTTTATCTAAGCAGTCACTACCTAACTAACAATGCAAGCCTTCTTCTTTGGACCTGAATTTAGATTGGACAGATTTAGATCGATCAACAACCCAGCCCTGGACCAAAGGTCATCATCATATCTAAGACTTATCAAATTACAATGGGAGTTGCTATTGAACACGAGAAAGCTTCACAAATTAATTAACAAAGTTTTTCCTATGACCGGTTGTCAACCTAATAACAGTACGAGAGGATACCATAATCCTAGCCAAGGTCGCCACGAGCAAGACCTAGAAGACAAGCTCACGGACTAGTAGGAAGACATGTTTGGTTCATTTAGTTTAAACTATGTAACCAAATTAGAGAAAATAGCAAAGGTTCACAGCATCAACCGATTATCATTTGGCTTATCACGATCTGATACCGACCGCTAGTGATACTTGCCGATATCGACATTTAGACCCTCTCTCAAGGTCAATTCAGCAAACAAAAAGTTACAAGGAAAACAGAGAAATATGCGAAAAATGACATTCAAGACAATGATTTAACGTGTCGAAGATCTATGTGCTACCATTTATTAATAAGATTCCTTACCTACACGACACACTAACTGTATCATTTGTCGATGATGTATATTTAGAGATTCACAGTATTCATCGACTTTACTATCATTTCACTCAAAGCTAACAAAATGCATAAAATTAGCCTAAAGACTGAAATATTTTCTAGTTTTCTAACAGTAATTACTATTAAATTTTGACTTTCCGAAATGGAAGAACTTTGAAACTTCTTATAGTGCAGAAAATACCGATACTCATAAAAAGGGTCTGAAACAGATTCCGATAATGTGAACCTTGGAAGATAGTGAATAAAAAAACAATTTAGAGAGCACCTCCCTCACTTCTCACCCAAAATACTGAATAACAAATTGTATCATTACCTCTTCTTCTGGACTCATAGTCTAGGGGAACTTGGAGCTTTTCCTTGGTTGTATGAGCTTAAATTACATAACAAAAGATCGGTATAACTACCCACCAACTAGCCATTTAGATTTTATGGCATGTCCCTCTCATGTTCATAGCTACCTTAGCCACAAAGTAAGCACACCATCATAGAGGGTTGGTGTCAAGTCGGCAAGTCATAAAAACTTTGCAAAATCCTTTATGGGGCTTTCTTATGCCCTACATCAGCCACATTTTGATGAGAGAAGGCTTGTATGTTGTCGATGATAATGATGATGATATGATTCGCTATAGACTACGCAATCAAGGAGCACCCTCCAAGTTCCTTTAGACTAGAGAAGGATCTAGACAGAGTGGTAAGATGATATAATACTATAGCCTATAGGGACTTGCATTCATTAATAACACATTAAGCCAATTAGCTGAATAGTCGAAGAAATGGCAATCCCTAACCTACACATCAAAGGTACAATCCTAATTAATATAGCAAGAAGATTTGAAAGTGTATGCAAAAGAGGACTCACACAACATGAGGCACTTCAACCAACTTATTCAAATTACAAGAGACGTATACTTTGTCAGCTCAAAATAAATATAATAAGGTTAGAAATAGAAGAAAGCATCAGCTTCATACAAGATTCATCAGGTTAATAAAATATCAATAAGATAAACGTAAATACCTGTTTATTGTCAATGTTGGAACCCTGCAGCTGTCTGAAAAAGACCAGAATCAGATATTCTACTAAGCTTGCACCTTTACCAGCAATTTTACTGAGTGAACATAGACACCTGAAATAATAACATTAGTCTTGCATACTCCTCCAAATTTGATATAACATAATGAGGCTACTATGTGAGAGCAAAGATAGCATAACCAAGGGATCGCATAACCAAAGGAAAAGCATAGTAATTGTCAAACTCATAATCCAAAATGAGAATGTTGAGACGAATAAATGGTGATTCAATAAAAAGATAGGCATGGAGATGGCTGCATTTGAGGATACAATGAAGGTAAAGAATTCAGATGGTTTGGACTTGTGGAACACAGATATGTATAATCAGCTAGAGAAGATAGAATCTCAGTTTGACAGCAGTTGCTAAGACTAGATACAGTAAAATAATAACATGTATTGAGGCAAAATTAGACATTATAGTTCTTAATCTCACAGAGGTACCCATCATTGGAGCACAGAATAACAAAAGATTCATGAGACTGACCTCAAGATTTTGGAATAAAGGTTTTCCTGTTGTATGCTTTAGATAAGATTCCCTTCTACTTGTTTTAAATATTGAACAAACTCACAAAAACTTAGGTCCAAGTACTAAAACCATTCAAAAATAATTGTTAAAGCTCCGTAGGAGGAGCTGAATCAAATCTTGGTATTTGTGTTCAAACAAATGATCATCACATGCTTCAAACAAATTATCATATAACTCCAGCTCCTTTGGTCATATACGGCCAGGGGCATTCAGTTATTCATCACTTGACTCATTATGTACGAATGAAGTGGATCACAGCAGTTCAACCCAAAGAGACTTCCAGAGCAGTTTGCGCTGATCAAATAATGTGATCATGACAGACCAGGAACTGGCATGCCAAATGAGAAATATGTGACTATGTGACCCTTATCAACTACACGATCTTCTAAATCCACTTGGCCAATACCCCCAAATAACCACCATAGAAGAAAGTTGGCTATACATATATATCGACTACAAGCTTTTTAAGGCGGCAAGACTTGAAAGGCCTAGGCAGGGAGAAATAATCTTAGTGAGTCATCGAGAAACAATCAACTTCAGATGCATCACAGTGTATTCAAGCAATAAAGAGATGCAAGAAAAAAAATGTTCAGTGTGAGGAGTTGCTTCAACAATTAAATGATGAGAGAGGGAATGTATTCTAATCATCAAAGCAATGGAAGCCAGCTACCTGACGCAAGCATGGACAACCGTCATAAAAGAATGCCGAACGATCATATTCTTCAGGTCTTGCTCAAGTTCCACGATAACACTTTGTTGTGGCTTTCGAAGTAATGGCAGAACAGCATCAATTACAAATATTATACTTTCAAGCAATTGAGCTATTGTTTTATTGTTCACCTATTCAAAAGAATGAACAGTCAATAAAATAAATAGCAAAGATCAGTTAAAAATTCAATAGTTATTTTCTCAACCATAACATCAAGTATGGACAGTTGTTAAATAAATAATGACTTATTCCGTCAATAATTGAAAAGAAAACAGACCTAAAAAAAACTTTAATTAGCTCAGACTCGAATAGATCCACTTTATAATGCTTATAACTTTTCTCTTAACATTTCATCCAAATACCTATCAGTTCAAGCTGTTGCAGCAAAAGACCTTTTCATCCATGATTGCATTGTTCCAGCAAACAAAAAGATCAAAGGAACATAATACGACCAAATATACCCATATAGGTCTGAGAACGGTTTAGGTTTCTCCATGAAATTTCCACCGTATTTCAATCAAAACCCTAAGTTGAATAAATTGAAAATTAATATAAAAGGAATATTATCTGACATAATCTAATGAAAGTTCTAAGAGATACGCAAACACGCTTGGGTAAAATCCACCATCAAATGATTACAGTGACAAGATAGGCATTCGTATATTATAAGGTTAAGCAACAAAAAAAGAGGAAAGAGGATAAGTAATATACTTGTACCCATAAAACAACTGGCAAGGAGTATCATACCAACACTAATTGCTAGGGACAATGCAGTTCACAAAGGTTGAATATAAGCAAGTGAAAAAAAAACCTAGGAATCCAAGAATTTGCCAAACTATCATAAACATGCCATTTTGATACTTACTTCTAAGAAATTCGACAAGCCATCATTGGACAACCTATTAATTATTCTTCATTCTACACATGTAAGGTGTAAACCTAAAGCATTTTCTTCAGTGTCTCGAAAATCTTAAGGTACATAAAAGAAATTGGGGGCAGGCTACACGTACAAATTGCCTGTTCAACAAGAAAATGAAAGCATGAGTTCATGGTCTGATACGCCAAAAGTTTATCCTATGAATTTTAAGACCATGCCTATTTATGTCTTCAATTTGGCTACGGTGTCAAGACCAAGGAAAACAGGTGAGTGAAGTGGATGGACTTTTAATTGACCAACCATGAATGAATCTGGAGAGGCTGCTGTTAGTGTTGAGGAAACATCTAACCATTGTTATTGTTATTGTCATTGTTATTGTTATTCCTCCAAGTACCTTACAGAGTGGTACGTGCACTTCTATGTTACACGAATACAATACGGACAGGGACACAATATGGAAACAAGATATGGATATTTTCAAATAGACACAATACAGATATGGATACCTATGTTGCACGAATATAGACACGGATATGGGTAGACACGGATATGGGTACGGATACGATATGGATACGGACACCATTTTTTCATGTCCGTGCAACATAGGTGCATTGTTCAAGCTTCATTTAGCCATCACAAGATTTTTATGCTTGATATTAATCAGAAGATACAATACTGGCTCAATTAAAACTGATAAAAGTATTTAACTTTAAGTTTAGACCATTTAAACCATCTATATAATTCTAGGACCTCCACCCTCTACCTAAAACTTGCATTTTAAATTTTTAATAACAAACAAAAAACCCAATCAAACCTTTCATCTACTTTCTTATCCCTATATCTCACAGCTTGAAGGATCTGTCCTCGATAGAATCCTACATCATTAGTTTCTCTCCTCTACAATTAGTTTCCACATGGATAATAGAAGCCTGCTAACTCCACTATTCTCAAAAATCTTTGTTGGCACTCTCCCCTTTCTGTCTTTTGAACAGTCAGACAGATTTGTTTTACTGTCCACACTTTTATCACCGACACCTAAATGAAAGAGCCTAGAAATAAATGTTTATAATCTCCAAGATTTAGGTTTCTGGATCGGCCCATGTTCTGATTTTAAAACTAAAACAAAATAACGGAAACCAAACTTGCAACTAAATTACACCTAAATCTTCTTGAAGTTTGTTTCATGACTAAAAAACAAATTTTGCAGTTTCCAGAATTAGGTTTCTGGATCAGCCCATGTTCTGATTTTATAACCAAAACAAAATGACTGAAACCAAAATTGCAACTAAATCACACCGAAATATCCTTGAAGTTTCTTTCATGATCAAAAAAACAAAATTTGCAGTTAAAGTAACCCCAAAAGATTTAGAATTACAACTTTTACTGTTGAACTCTTAACATTTTCACTGACTAAATACCCCTTGAGTTTCAACATGTCATCATTATCCAAGGCTTCTCCATCATAATGGGGTCGGCTATGGAACATGAGAGCTCCATAAAAAACTCATAAAGTTCTTAACCGTCTGTCAACGTAACGTCAACCATGTGTGCAGGTATTTGTTTGTAGACCAAGGTGCTATGACAAAGAAAAGACCTCGCTGTAAAACCTATAAGGCCATTTCACGGGTAGATAAGCAACCTTTTTGGTCTTGCAGTTTAAGCTCGTGCGATCAAACAACACCCTCCAACTTCCACTAGAGTAGAACAGAGTCAGAAAGAAGAGGTAAGATGATATGATTTTCTATAGGGGACTACGTTACACCTCCACGAACATTGTGCCGTTTAAAACTTCTTTACGAGTTGGAAAGTTAGTCTTTTTATACTTCATCATGACATTTGTAAACCAGCAGACCATAATATTTCAGATATACTTTCAAAAACAATCGGCGCTATGTATTACTTCAACCAAATTAATCACATCAGTACGTTAAAATTAACTGTATTTCTTAAGTAATATTGAAAATTTCTTGCGTATACTTTTTACTTGAAAATTTTAATAAGTTTTCTCCATTCAGGATAAAATTCGGTAATGGTTTATGTTGGTTTAATGAAATTTACTCGGATATATAAGATAAAGTTGGAGATCTCTTTATAAACGAATTAGAAGCACTAACATATCTAAGAGTTCGATCCTTCAAAAACAAGCACCAGATGACATAGAACATAAAATAGTCGAAGGAATGGCATTCCTATTCTTCTTAATGCGTAAATGACTTCAATAGTAGATCTCCCCAACATAAAACCAAATTGTTTCTTTGATAACTTCAAATTTTATGATTTTACAACTATAAACATGCCCTATCATGAACTAATTTTTATATCAATTACATTTTTTAGGTTGCTCTCGCTAAATAACTTGCGAAAGTTACTCGCTCCACCTCTCTTTGATATCAATTTCTCCAACTAAGACTTTTTGGTTTCTACTCTTGATAGATTTACTATTAACTAGGTCCCTACTCCTTTTCTTAGCAGGCCTACAAATAACTTCTCTCCCACCTTAGTTTTTAACCTTATATACAAACAATTATAGGACTCATATTTAGCTTTGCTACTTGCTTCCTTAGATTCCTTATTTCCTAGTTTATATCATTCAAATTTTTTACATTTCTACATTTTTGCCAATCTTTATAGGAAATTCGGTTTTCCTTAATTACCTTTTATCTTTCTTGCTCCACAACTTTCTTTCAAATTTAAACCATTGCCTTTAGAAACTCCTAGAATCTTTTTTTACTATATTCTTGATAAAATTTGATATACAATAAGCTATACCAAATAAAATTAGAATCTTCTTATATATCCATCATTTTATCCTTAAATAGTATTAAGTTCTCTCTTTCCGAGTTCCATCATTTAATTCTCGACCTCTTGTCTAACCTACTTTTTAATTTCTTAACCTTAATATATAAGACCATCAACCTATATTAAGGGGTTGACCTCTCCCCCGATATAAATATTCATTCTGTACATGCTAGTCTACCAACCTTTCAAGTTAAAAAAAATAAACTACTTGACTAATATTTGATCCGCTCTTTCTTCCTAAAACAAATAATCATTATTATTATGTCATATGACACTATAAAATAAAGGATCTTATCACCCCTTCATTTATCATTCCATACATATAAGCTCCATGTACACTATCATGATCATTGGTCTCATTTCCAACATGACCATCTCAGTCTCCTGAGATATATAACCTTTTCTCCTCCACGTACTCCTTGAATCAAACTATTCATATGTTCTCAAAACTCCCTTTTAGTAATTTTCATAAAATCCTACATGGGGTGCATATGCATTAATAACAACAATAACATCCTCCCCTAATTATATTTCGACAACACTATTTGTCAATGATTTATCAATAAGTAGACCACATTTTTATGCCTCTCTTCACCAATATATCAAAAAAGTCAGAATCCCGTATTTTCAATTACACCCGATATCTCGCCTATGAATAAGTTTCATTATAATTCTTAACTAATTAGCATCTTATATGGATAATCAGCAGATATTGTTTATATTATTGAATTTCTCCAATAATGAAAAACTCCATTGACTATAGTATATGACAGAATATATTAGCTATAAGCAAATCGTTAAAAAAGATCCTTCTCACAACAAAACTTCCATGGTAATAGATACAAAAGGAAGCTATTATCTTGTTCCGACAATTATGGACATAGCTCTCTCGTGTTATTCTTTCTATGCATTAAATATAAATAACTAATTGACGGGATAAAATTGATCATACCCATTACAGTCATGATCCAAAATTTAATTGACCAAACAGAATACGTGAAGGAACCAATTCAGAGAGTGTTGGTGCCTGTATGTGGAGAGAGAGAGAGAGAGAGAGAGAGAGAGAGAGAGAGCTATTACTTAATTGTACAATTCACTCCACCAAGATGAGTTCAGATTATGAGGATACCCGGCATGATGTTACGGCTTGTAGCTTGCATCCTGGAGAATGCGGGTTCTAAGTCATAGAGAGAGTCTTTCAGTTATATGGGGTAAGGGTGCATAGATCTTGATCCTCCCGGCCTCTAGACTATGCATAAGTGGGAGCCCTCATGACAGTAAGGTGCCCTTTTTAGAGAGAGAAAGAGAGAGAGAGAGAGAGAGAGAGAGAGAGAGAGAGAGAGATACAATAAATCTATTGATGAATTGTATAATTTACTCTGTCAAAATGTACTTGGATTGTCATTCAATCATGAAAAAAAATGGATTAGCAATATTTGTGGAAGGGGACAAAACTATTAAAAGAAATGCAATGAAGCTAAAACCTTATAGAAGAAAATTAAAAATCAAGTATAACAAGACAAACAAGGAGGGTGATCCTTGGTTGCATGGGCTTAAATTGCCATCCATAAGGTTAGCCTACCTACTCGCTGACCACTTAGGTTTTATGGCATGACCCTCTTATGCTCATAGCTATCATGGCTAGGAATTTGCACCAACATAAGAAGGTTGCATCATGACAACAGCTAGTAATAAAACTTTCTCAGATCTTGTATGGAGCCTGTTTATGCTCCATAGCTGACCGCATAGTGACGGGAGAAGGCTTGGATGATGATGATGAAGCAGACAAACTAGGTCTACCCATATTGTCAACAAATCCATAATAAACCACCTATCAAAACCCTTGAAAGCAAAATTGCTAATAATCACCTTGTTCTTGAGATATGGTTGAAGAGTAACAACAAACTGGGATGGATCAGTTGCAGGTGTACAGAGCATTGGATCCACAAGACAAAATGCATGCAATGCAAGTACGTATGGCAGTGCACGTACTTCCTCTTCATCACTATTTCTCTCCTCTACCTGTAAATTGAACAAGATGTTAAGAATCATAATTTCATGCAATTTATATTAGAAATATTTCATCAAAAACTCTACCTGCAGGATTCTCTCTAATAAACGTTTACATATAAGTTCGCAGCGCCTGCGAACTGAGGCCAAAG
This sequence comes from Iris macrosiphon, assembly GCA_036927795.1. Lineage (NCBI taxonomy): Eukaryota > Viridiplantae > Streptophyta > Magnoliopsida > Asparagales > Iridaceae > Iris > Iris macrosiphon. Next base: position 159,855,893 of record JAYESA010000002.1, on the reverse strand, counting down.
ACACAGCATTGATCCCCATAGCTTTGGCTGATTGCGGAAGAAAATCAAGTGCTAAGTTCCTCTTTATAACAGTTACAAGAAGATGATGGTTAGGCATCTTCCTTAACACATCGACAATTTGTTCAGTCTTTGTTGCAATGTCCAAAGGTATAGAACTTCCATCACCAACAAACTGGGTCTCGTTTCGAGAAGGTTCTTCAAACCAAAACTCGTAGAATGTTTTGCATACGAGGTCCTATCAAGAAATACAAGTGCATATGTAAAACACGAGATAAATTCTAAAGAAAATATAGGAAGTTTTGATCAACTAGAAAGTGAATCGCAGAAAAACTCTCATAAAGTTTGCATAATAATACCAGAAAAAGAGAAAGCTAAAGGCTAACAGCTATGATCGACCCTTAATCAAGATGTTTTTTGCGTGGGCATGCATCTCATTGTCACACTTGTATGCCATAGCATACGCGTGTTAGCTGCTCAAACTAACCTGAATGCAAAGGTTTTGAATCTCAAACTGGTAGGTCTAGTAATTTAACCCGAATGCAAAATGCAAATGCAAGGGTTAGCCAAATGGTTTTGTTTCCAACTTTAGTTTTCCTTTTCACAGCCTTATATTTAAGGAAAGCTTATTTTGTATTGTATTCACTACAGTTTCTCTTATCTTACTGACTCACTTCGAAATTCCATGAACATTCTAAACAAAAGCCAACACTGCACTACATCAAAGTTCAGCACATCCAGAAGGATAGTTTATATTAGACTAAAAGACAGACAACAAGAAGAAAGACTTTATCCCAAATTTTTGAGTTGGCTATTTGAACGCTTTTCTTCATTCAGTTCTATTAAGATGTCCTTTGTAACATTAACAAAAGCCATATGCTATAGTGGATATCAGACTAAAGATAAAATAATATTTGCCACCAGTAGTAGTTCGATGCCACAAGTAAATTTATTTACGTAAAGTGGAGTTAGGGTAAAAATCAAGAAACACAAGCCAAGGATAGTAAATCATGTCATCCCTTGGATTAAGTTAATCTTTTGTAATTTGAAAGAACGGGTTCTAAGCATTGAGTTTACAAAATAATCCTATCATATGTTGCATGGACACAGATACAACATGATACTGCAAGATACACATCAACTTTTATTTAAATATCAGAACCAGCCGACCAGCTTCCCAGGCTTGAGCCAACGGATCACAACCCACAAATCCAGCAAGGCTAGAGGTGCTTAACTAAAGAAAAGTAAGGAATCTAACTCTAAAGCACTCTCCCATCTCCTTTGTCTCTTTCTACTCTTTCCCAATTCACCAGTCCATCTCAGCCTCCGGCACGACTATCCCCCTCATTTCCCATACCTCCCACCATTGTTTCACTCCTCCCTCTATTGAAGAGTTCACCATCTTCTCTGACGTCGACAAAGAACCATCATATCAATACGGCCCGCGTCCTCGACTTCCACGACTTCTCACAAGTTCCCCTTTTTTTTCTAGAATCCATTCAACCAAATGAATTTTATATATGGTTTTCCTTTTAAATCATCGTCAAAAAGCATCACTACTCTAGATATGGGGAACTAGACTTGTCATGTTTTTCTCTATATTGTATGTACAGTTCACTCAAGCTCAAGTAGTTCATGAATTGCTCTCTACTAGTCGAGCTTCTTTCAAGCTTGAAACACGATCTTCCGAGCTGGAGCTGAGCTAGATAAATTCCAAGCATAAAATAACTAATCTTGAGCATGCCAAGCTCCACTCAGCTCAACTTGATTGTATATTGTAAGTTGTTTTTAATCTGGGATAGATGATGTAAATCTCTGATACAGAACTAACCAATATGATTGGATATATGTTCAGTGAAGTATCCTTGCTACATAGCTTGTAACCAAATGTGAATACTACAAGAATTAGATCCAATCTTCCTTTTTGCCGCCTAAGCATGGGAAATTTGATTTGGAAGGTAAACATAAAGAGAACGAAATAAGAAATATGCAAAATAGGAATTAGGATCATAAGGAGCTTCACCTTAAGATAGTTTGCAGTGAGGCCCCTTTGCCTTTTCTCCCATACTATTATGGTCTACTTCTAGGCCTATTTAATCTCCTAGGTAAAGCACGTATAAAATTCACTCCAGCTACTATCGAAGATGAATATCGTTTCGGGAAGTCAGTTCCATTCATCAACATTTCATATGCCGTCTCCATTTTCAGAAAATACTTGTAGCCTTCTTCATCCCGAATAAACTCTACATACTGGATGGAATCGGCTTCCTAGAGGAAGAATAAATTATACCTCATCCTATGGTACCCTGAACCAAACTTCCATGACCATTGAATGAAACTGTTTCATCATATCCAATTCAACAAATACTCTTGCCTAGATGTTGCAAGCATATATATTGTTTTATATTTTTCTACATTACAGTGTTCAACAGTGAAACTTCATTTCAAGTGGAAAAAGTACAAACTGTCCTTTGCATTTGACTAATTTGTACTTGTTGACGTTAGCGCTCATCCTCGTACGTTTCTTGATCTCCCAATTTTAGAATTGTGTCATGTTTCTAGAAGTTTTCTTCTTCTCTTTACTAAATAGTGTTTAATTAAATATCTAATCACAAATCATAAAATGATAAAAAGAATAAAAGCAAACCCTTATCAACACACCAGGGAAGCTTTTTATTTATCTGCTTACAAGTATTCACAATTGCAGCAGGTCCCTCTTAACATAGTTGATAACCCATTTTACAAATGTCCATCGAAACTTGGAAGAGGACATATCAGTAGGCCATTTATGTACAACTAATCAAATGTTATTACTGTGACGAGACAATATCAACAGTCCAAAAAAAGTGAGAGCATGCCAGAACCCCAGGTTGACTGGAGGAAGTACTCTGTCAACATGCCACAGAGAACTCCGAATCATTTGTCACAGATGAGCAAAGTAATAACATAGAAACAATGCAGATCATGTTTTCTGACAAAATAAATCATAATTATATGGTACAATGACACCAAGCGTACCTCCAAATATGTGAGAAAAACCTATATTGTATGAACCAAAGAGCCTATCTTTTACCAAATATTTATTTACCCTGACCCAGTATCAAATTTCGTAAAAACAGAGAAGTTAACCTATGTCGAGATATATCCATGAACTTCTCCTTCATAAACTTCCGGACACAATCATCAAACTCTTGGTAAACAACATTAACTTTTGACTATTCCTCTCTAATACTCAACAAGGTTGGTCATTGAAAATAATGTGGGATTAAATTAAGATAAAATATAACTCACTTGCACACTTGATTCTTCATCGGTAACACGAGAAATAATCTCAATGAAGGCATTAGTTGCTTCTGAAAAGTTCGAATTTGAGGTGCATAGATCACGGATTATTTTGATTGAGCGCTTACGAACACTCACTCCTGTGTCCTTTATTCGTTCTGCGACCTTTAGAAAATACTGCCAAACAGAATATGACAAATGGTGTTGGTGTTTTAAAAAATAATATATAGTAGTTCAGCATGGGTGCAACAGAATATATTCTCACCTTCAATCCAACATCAGGATGAGAGGCAATATGCCTGCCTACAAGTTCAAGAGCAGCTTCACGGACAGATATTGCAGAGTCACAGAACCTTCCCTCGACAGCACACTGGACACGAGGATCACAAAGAACCTCTGGATCAGCTTCAACAATTGAACTGACCTGGATACAAGAATAGGTCAAAGGAAGAGGAAGAATGTACCATCAGTAAATGTACTACTAGGAATTAATGTGCAATGTAATACAGTCTAGAAAGAACAAAAGTTTGCTCACTGCACGTAAGGCCTTCGCTCTTAGTATAGGAGAGTTTTCCCTCAAGCTTGCCTGAGATGGATTTTTGATGGTCACAAATAAAATTATCCAATGACACTAATGAATTGAAGAAAATTCAACATAAAATATACCAGCAGAAGAAAGAGAATTTTATCAAATCCTCTAATAAAAGAATTGTTCTGGCCCAGTGCTAAGCATATCCTTTTGGCCCAATTTCTTGACAATGATAAAGTACTCCCAGAGTCTCGCAATATCGACTTTGATTTCAATCTAGAAAAATAGTAACCAATCTTCTCTTGAGATGATGGATCATCCTTGAACCATAAGGAAAGATAGAACCTGCAAATTTTAGCAAATTAAAATATTTTAATGTCAAAGAGTGCGCAAATGTCAAGTTAACTAACCAGCGAGTGAACAGATTTGAATCATCTTCAGGACCAGTTTGCTGGAGGTAATTCAAAAGAATTTGTTGAACAACTTCTAATTGATTGGTCGAGTCAGAAGTTACGGAATTGCTGCTTGTCCCTCTAGTCTTTTTGACACTATCTTTGTTCTGTAACTTGCAATATGATTGTAGAACACTTAGCTGTTTTGTGCAAAGACAAATATGACATGACCAATCCCGAAGTAAATCTTGTCCAGAAACTCCAATGCAATCCGCATGAAAGGTTCTCTCACAAACATTGCAAACAATATTTACGCTCCTCCCATTATGACACACACAACAAACATTTTTAGCTCTAGTTGGAACATCAATCTTGCCATCAACTAGCAGCTGCAAAATCCAAAACTTATCCTTGTCCACGCTGCAAATTACAGCATCACATTTCATTCTTGCTGCAATTGTTCCCAAAAGGTCAATAGCCATACACCGTGCTGGGATGTCTTTCGACTTCAACCCAGCATTTTGAAGCAGCAAGACACAAAGAACCTGAATATATCCCAAAATTAACAAAAAGGAAAGGAAGAAAAAGTTAATCGCATGATTATGTTGTAGTAACTATCACCTCAAGTATAGAAGCAGAAGCAGGATACTCGGGCAAGTTCAACGTTGTTAGCAGATCCATCACAAGATTCTCTAAAATCATTTTACACTCCGATACATCATGAGATTTAGCAGCAGAAAATCGCTGAAGAACATTCGACCAGAAAAGACAACATGCCTCAGTTGCAGCTTCAAGACACTTTACAGGGTAATTTGCATCAACAGAGACATCTAAAATGGTATCGCACGTTAATGGTGTCTTGAGGATTTCAGGTAGATTGGCACTGAACTGAACCAATTGAATCAATAAGGCGGAAACCATCTGGATCTGCTTCTGCTCCTCATCAGGCAGATGGTACGCTCTGGGGGTGCGCTTGGACGGTTGCAGCTTTAGAAGAAGCTGTAGAGTTTCATCTATCACAAAACTTCGGTGCTGGGTGTACAAAGCAAATACCTGTAGTCAAAAAAAAAAAAAATCAAATAAAATGAAGGCAAATACAAAAAAGATTATCATGCAAATAACAGAGAAAAGGCTGAATTGGTTACCCCACAAATCAAATCAATAGACTTCAATTGCAAGAGCTGTATATTGTCCACAAGGAAAGTTGAAAAACTTGTTTTCACCAGCTGTATAATGCAACTATCTGATAGGCGGACTACTGACAGAAGATCCTTAAGAAACCCCTGGATTGAACAAAGCTTCTGAACCACAGAATGAACAGCTGCAGAAACCCTGACATGAGAAGGAAATGCAAAAACTTTAGGAGATTCCTAATTAAAGGTATGATGGATTCCACTCACGGAAAAAAAAAATCATAAAGAGTCATCAGTAAAAAAGAGATCTGATAGTCATAAGCATACTTGTTCCCAGAGTACTTCTTCGTATTAACAGTCCGGACATTCCGCCGTTTTCTGACCGTTGAACTGTCATCATAGTCATCATCTTCATCTTCGTCACCTAAATAAAAATAAGCAAGCACTGGTTGAAAACCTTCCAAGTAAGTTCACTACTCTTTTGATGTCACGGCAATCTCTATGTCAAGGAAAAAAGAGGATTTCTTAGATATTGGATGAGTTCAATGAACCTCCAGCCTGACAAGGAACAGATTGCCACCTGACCTCAAACTGGGGCATACAGCCTTGGATACAAACAGCTTGATACAGTTTTCGGTAAAACAGGAAAGAACTCGATCATTATAAGCCATGTGCCCAATCCTTTCTATTTCCTTGGCAAAGCTTATCTTAGAGCATGTTTATCACAAGTGAATCAGTGATAACCACATCCAAGCAAGCATATCATTTAAATGTAAAAGTTCTATATTATGGGAACCATACCATCATATGTACCATTTTCACTTGATTTCTGAGGAGTACGAGACAACGGGTTACAGGCAGACATGCTATCCATAATCTTCTCTTTTGAAAAATCAAGAATTCGTTCAATAACCTGATGGCGAAAAGGTTACTTTAAGTCATCAAGTTATCTAGAACTATAACAAATCAAACAATTGAGCAGATAGAGAAAAGCAGCAAGACGTATAGAATATTCTAAATGGTTGCAGAATTAGAAGCACGAAGCAATTAGAAAATGAATACATACTTCTTCTTTATATAGCTGCTTTGGCATATCTTGGTGTGTCATAATCGCTAGAATGGCATAAGTAGATTCCAGTGCACATAAAACAGTTGTTGCAGCATCTGTATCAGGCTGAAACATGTAGAAATTTACCAACTCAGTTAATAGGAACGAGATATGTTCCTGCTGATGTTCTTAAGCCTCAAAATGGTACAAGGATACAGAGAAAGCATCAGTATAGCAAAACGTTTAGGTCTTCAATTACACATCAGAGGGCTCAACAGTGCAAGTTTAGAGCATAAAAAAAAATTGAGAGGCAACAGCATCACTTCTGGCAAATGACAATATTACTGAAATATAACAAGTTACAATACGATGAAGTTAGACAACTGTCAATTAAACATACAGACAACCGCAGCATTTGACATAGACTCAACCCCATGATCTACCCCAAAAAATGACAATAAATAATCTAAGGAAAAGCTTCACTTCTGATAGAGAACTATAAGTTCATCCATGATTATACACCTTCCAATTTTTTCTTACATGCAGTATGATATCATGGCACATCAATCTTCAAAAATTTACATAGAAATCCCAGTAACTAGGTGACTACAAATTCTTAGCTTCAACAGAGAATGTGATCAAGATTACAAACAAAAGAAAATTAAGGTCATTGTAGAGTCTAGACTTGAAGAAAGACATGATGAGTAAACAATAAATATGCATAAAAGGATCTTAAGAAGAAGAAAAATTATGAGCCTCCTGATATTCTGTTACGCAATCTTCCATCTCAGAAGTACGTATGTAAGTAGGTTCTAGTGAAAATTACGTGAACCTAACCCAGGATGTACTTATGACAAAACAAATAGTGCTTTCTATATCATGGACGTGTTTGATCCCTGTTGGGCGTATATCCGGAAGTCTAGAACCACTGGAGCCAAATATGTGCCTATGATGTCTCTTAAGTACCCATTGCATGCAGGTCAGCAAGTGGAAAAGCCATGGTGCATCGTAGGCTGATTATGCCACCATAAATATTACAGTGATTTGACTTGGGTGCCTTTCTGAGGCTTTAAGAGTGAATGCTATAAGCTCAGAAGTTACTATATAGGTCTCTATGCTAAATTCCACTCGGTTGATCTTGATCTACACATCTTAAATTCCTGTAGGCATATATCCAAAAAATTGAAGAATTTTGTTGACTATGCAACCAAAATATACCAAAAGAGTGGTTAAAATAGCACATGTTGCATGTAGAACTGAGTGTTTCAGGTCATCTATATCAAGTTTAACAGTTTGTATTTGTGTTTCAAACATTCTGGCATAATTCCCCCACATTGACAGTTCTACCAGATTTACAATATCACTCATAGAATACTAAAACTCAAGAAGCGATCAGCACAATAAAAAAAACAAAATCCTGGGCGGAAATGAAGTTAAACATGAAGCAACTTACATCATTTCCAGCAACGGACAAAATTTGCCCACGTCGGATCTGACGGTCTAGAACAGATATTAGTCTCACAAGAGTATCAACAGGGATCAACTGCAAGATTGTTTTTGTCCTAGTGGACATTATTTCATTTACAAGCATCTTAATATCAGAAGGCGGAAGAAACGATTCATCTTCTCCTTCCATATCATCATGATTTTCTACTCTGCCACAAAAGTCTTCTACCATCTCACAGAAGTTTCCAATGATGTCTGTGAATTGACAATCAGTCACTTAAATTACACAACAAAAAGAGACGAGCAGAAATTTTTGGAGAGTAAATGCCAAACCTTGATGATCAGAATCATCTGGCCCAGTTGATAAAGATACATATTCATCATCTTTCCTCTTCATTTTTGGTTTCCTTACACCAGCAGAAGCTGCCGGGTCCTGCAGAATACATCACGTGGATATTTGCAACAAAGAGAAGAAATTTTGCCAAAATAAAATATTCATGGACTAACATGAATCGTGTCCCTATCTGAGTTGTCAGTAACCGCGCCTCTGTAGTCCCTTTGAGCCTGCCCAATATTGAATACATTTTGCACAAAAGGTTTCTTTTCTGAGGCATTATTTGATCGCAGCCCCTGAAGATGACCTGAGAAACTTGAACAGCAGGACATAACATAAGAGTAGAATAGGCAATAAAATATAACACCGGCCATCTTAAAGATAGCATAATAATGCAAATGCATTTTCAGATTGCATTTTCATGATGCAAGCATCCAAAGTGAACCAAATCTCCCAATAAATCTATGGGAATACAAACACTGAAGAGGAAAACCCAACTTTCTCAAGTGGACTAACGCCCTAACTAACTAAGAAGGCACTTATTATAACTCAGAGAAAAGGTTGAGTACCTTAAAGAAAAACTTCCTGAAAAAAAATAATCATAAGAAATGAAAGATTAATTTTAGTTTTCTAGTAAAAATCCAAGGCAAAATTATCCCTGAAAATAAATCAAAAATTAAAATTTTCTGAACCAACTTATGGACAAAAATAAGAACCTCACATACTAGTATTACCTACAATATGAACAGAAAACTTACCAACTACTAATCTATTAGAAACATATAATTAAATGTTTGAATCTCTCAGGAACCTAAAACATACCCTATAAGTTAAAAAACTAAAAGAATTACATTACAATAGAAAATTAAACCTTTTCTCATGCTACCACTTTCTTCCTTCACATTTCGCCTTAAACTCTTATTTAGACTTCAATTTCCTGCTGCATTAGATCATCTTAATAAATCTTTCTATATCCCTTTACCATTGGCAACTTCAGAATTCTTCCATTCCATTTGACTGGAAAGGGCATAATTCCAATCCAAGAAGGCTCCATGAAATGTTGCTCTATTTTATTTCATTTATCATGAGTTGCTTATGTACACAACAGTTCTCTGGATTGCATGGTCTCACCTATTCACATCCTCTCAAGTCCTTACCTATTCTAAAAATAAAAGTTGGCAAAAGTTGATGCTTATTGTTAACATGCCATAGGATCAAAATCATCTTTTAAAGGAGACCTTTGCAAATATTGCAACCATGAAGAATGCCTAGAGCATTAATTGATCAAGTTTGGCATAAGGGTTTACTCATGTAAGGGAGCTCCTGCCCATACATCCAAGCCTAGGCAGCCTAAGCCTTGAACTGTGGTGTTGCCGTGTTACGCATGGCTATATACTGCTCACAATTGATCCAAACACAGAAAATGAGCAGGGCTAAAGATTTTACAAGAAAGTCTAAGATTTCCAACAAATAAACCAAACTGAAGCCAAGCTAGGGTTGCAATGAACCCATCCTTGTCTGATGTTTGATGATGGATTTAGGACCAACAAATACATAACCCAGTTAAATTATTATGCAGCTAAGAATGACATTCGGCGACTATGGCTTGATAACAACAGCTTGTATATAATGCTTTGTGGATAATCTTAAACAATCTACCATCGAAACCATATCCTCTATTACACCATTGGTTGACATAAACAAAAATTGAGGATAAGATGAGAGAAAATATCCCATGTAGTTTGGAAATATGCAATTTATACCAATAGATGAACCAGTTAGGATGAGAGATAAGATACTAGTGAAAGGAGATGCTAAAACTAGGTGTAGGGCTAAAGGAACTTGGATTGAGGCTGTAATAAAGGATATGGTTTTTCTTAAATGCTATAGCAGACATGGCCCTTAACAGAGCTGAATGGAAGAAAAGAACCCAAGTATATGATGCTAATTATTGGATAAAAGGATTTGCTACTTCTCTTTGATGTTAACCAAAACTTCTAGACTTGTGAAGAGAAGTGAGATAATCTAAAATGTAGGCCAAAGAAAGATTATGTAGGAGACAAGTGTCCTTTCATGTAGATTGCTGATTGCCACCCCAAGTTCTTTTACTTCTCTCAAGTCTCAACCAAACAATGGAAAGAAAGAGAACTGGATGGGCTCACCTTTTTTTCATGAGTTCCTTTCAAATTTCTTCAACTAACCTCAACCAAACGGGCCCTTAATATGTTAACTAAAAAGTGCCCTATATATATATATATATATATATATATATATATATATATATATATATATGGGATTTAGATAGGTGGATCTTACTAATGGTTGGCAAACAGAGAATTTTATGATATTTAAAGGGGTAAAATGAATATTGTCAGCATTTTGGGATAAAACCAGCAATTTTCCATCAGATCAAGTTATGCAGATGTCCAAGTTCTGCCTGACTCATTGGTTGAATTTGGGCAGTCAAGAATAGGCTCAAACTGAGACCTAAACTTTTCTTGGACAACTAATCATATTTGCACACACTCTAACCCAACAAACAGCAACTGATTTCAACCGATATTAATACTATTGACCTGAAGGAGGAGAATACCGGCATAGATTTAGCAGATAGCGCTGAGAGAGCTAAATTGAAAAGGCATGGAACCCTTAAACAAGAGAAGATGTGGTGGTGTCAAAGGGCAAAGGTTAAATGGTTAAAAGAAGGTGATAGTAATAGTAGCTTTTTTTCATAGAATGGCAAATTTCGAAAGAAATGTTATTATATTGCTGTTGTTAAAACTAAGGATGTGATTACTGAGAATCAACAGGCTATAGACATGCTTTTAGTACTTTTTACAAAAAACTGATGGGTACTAAACTTAATCTTTTAGATTTCAAACTGATTGGAATACTAATTATCCTCATAAGATTTTGGGGAGTACATATGATGATCCTCTTCAAGAAGATAAGATTAGACCACCTGTTTTTGATCTTCCTGGAGATAAAGCTCGAGGACCATATGGTTTTCCCATGTTTTTTTAATAAAGAAACTGGAATATAGTTTTTTTTTAAATACATTTTTTTTGGTTATTTAATGATCTTTATGATGGGAATATTGACATGTCTCATATTAATTATTCTACCATAGTTTTGATTCCTACGGAGGAAGGTGCAAATGATGTTACAGAACCTAGACCTATCAGTTTATTAAACTGCTCATTTAAAAAAAGTATGAAGGTCTTGACTAATAGATTGGGAACTATTTTAGACTCTATTATTGATGTTGCCCAAGCAGGGTTATTACAGATAGATATATTCTTGATAGTGTAGCTACTATACAGGAAATGATTCTTAAATGTCGTAGTAATAGGTGGGAAGGAATTCTTCTTAAATTGGATTTCGAGAAAGTCTATGATAAAGTAGATTGGACATTTTTGCAAGAAGTCCTTCAAGCTAGAGGCTTAGTAACAAATGGATTAGTTGGATTATGTTAAGCTTAGAATCAGGTACCTCAACGGTTCAAGTTAATGGTGTGGAAGGGAAGAAATTCAAGTGTAAACAAGGTTTAAGATGAAGGGATCCTATTTCCCCTCTATTGTTTGTAACAGTGGCTGATGTGCTTAGTAAGATGCCTAATCTTGCTAAGGCTAGTAATCTTGTTTAAGGGATCCATAATAATGCTTGTTACAATAATATCACTAGTCTTCGATTTGAGGATGACACTATTATATTAAGTGATGTGTCTTTTGTATCAATTGCTAATTTGAAAGTGATATTATATTTGTTTGAGGGGATTTCTGGCGCGTCTATTAATTTTCATAAAACCTCTGTGAGTTGGTTAAATGGTGATAGTAATAGAAATAAGTAAGTTGTTGCTTTGCTGAACTGCAAGGAAGGTTGCTTACCAATGAAGTATTTGGGTATACCTATCAAATTTGGTAAGTTAAATAGAAATGATGGGCAAGGAGTAATTGACAAAAGTTGATAACTGTTTATCAGCTTGGAAAACTAATTGCTTATCTAAAGGAGGTAGACTAATTATGGCTAATTCTGTTTTGCCTGCTGTTCCCTCATATTATATGTCATTTTATTATTTACCAGCTTGGTTTATCAAGAGTATAGGCAAAATCAGGAGAAGGTTTGTGGTCTGGTTCAAATAGTTGTGTGGGTTTTAAATGTCTAGTTAACTGGAATATTGTTTGTCATTCTAGAGGGGGTTTGGGTGTTATTAATCTTAGAAATCAAAACATAGCCTTGCTAGGCAGATGGTTGTGGAGAGCAATAAGCAGGGAGAAGCTATTGTGGCAACAACAGATTATTAATTTCTATCATAGAGAAGAAACTGATTTTTTTTTCACGATAAAGTTCATAATGCAGCTTCTCATTTCTGGAAAGATATTTGGAAGGTTGTTCCAATGTTCAGAATTGGTCTTAGCAAAATATGTGGGGATGGGAGTAACATTAGATTTTGGTTGGACATTTGGATTGGTAATTGTTCCGTAATGATTATGTTCCCCAAGTTTTATAATATAGCAAGTGACCCAGGAGCTACTGTCAAATCTTTATATTATATTCATGATAATAAAAATTCTGGAATCTCAAATATAGTAGGAGAATTGATGAAGAGAATGTGTAAGTATCTTGCCTTGATGCAGCTATGATCCTTGATGCAGCTATGATCAATTATAATAATGCCAATAATGATGGGATTCAATTGAGATGGTCTTCTCTGGTAATTTTACAGTTGAGTCTTTTTATGGCCTTATAAAACTAGTGGTAGGAAACTATGTTATCAAAAGCGCGCTTAAGCGAGTAACAGAACTAGGACGTCTCGCTTAATGAAATTTCGTTCCATAAAAGCGATCAGTGCTTAAGTGCGCTTAGGCATCGCTTAGTAGCGTCTTGCCTAGTCTTAGGCACTGGAAAATCACCTTTGTTTTTTAACCAAACCTAAGCTTTTATCCCATCCCATATAAACCAAAAAAAAAAAACATCACCCCTAAAAATTAGGGTTACCTGGTCGACGGAGAGAGGGGTGCTCCTGCTCGAGCTTGAGGCCGTCGACGAGCCGACCGCCACCGACAGGCACTTCTTTCTTCTTTGTTTTCTTCTATGTTTCCTTTTTCGATTTCTTCATTTCTTCGATTTATTTACATAGTTGGATAGTTGAAAATATTCAAGTAGAAACTTTAGAGACTTGGCTTTTATGTTTGATGATATTTTGATGACTATGTAGTATGTATACATTGTGTGGCTTGTAGTTTGCATTTTGATTCTAGTATTTATATTGTTACTTTGTTTGATTGATAATTGGTATTGTTATTCATGCATATACTAATATGATTGTATGAAAAAATATTGAAATTTATGTGTATATAAAGTATTTTACATGTAGGAGCAAATGTAGGTAAAAAATGGGTGCTGGCAGACTGAAGCGCTAACTAGCGGCGCCTCGCCTCGCCTCAAGCTTAATATAACATAAGCATGAAATGTCCTTCTAATAATAGAATTTAGGAAACGAGAATTCCATAAAAGTCAAACTATTATTTTGGTTGAAACTATTATTTTGGTTATGTAATGACAGGTTACACACAAAGGATAGTAATATTAGTTCCACATATTACATGAGTCGGGATGTGATAGTGGCATCCTTCTTTTGGACTATTTAGGATGAAAGAAACAAGGTTTTTCTAATAAAAAGAAATCTAACTATAGTTTTTTTTTTTTTTGGTATTGTTTGTCTTCTCAAAGCTTTGGACAGGAGCTATGGAAAGCATAAAAAAAAGCCTAGGTGACCTTGCCAGATCTCAAGTGGGATTTTTGAGCTCACGGAGTCTGAAATCTGAAGTTTCAAAAAAATGCGGCAGAAGTGGAAGGATAGAGAATAATTTTTAGTTGCTGGATTAGTAATTTTGTTTTAAGACTTTATGGTTGTAATATTTTGAGTGGATGTAGTAGTTTGCGCAGAGGAATGTTGTCTGAATAAGTGTTGTATTGAGACTGATGCAGTTCTAAATCTGGGTAGTAACAATATTTTGGTTCTTCCGGTGATCCTGCGTTGGAATTCTACCCAATTCTTTCTAAAAAAATTGTGCTTACCAAACAAGCTAATGGTTTTGTCCTTTCTTTTAATATTTAAACAAGATAAACTTCTGTCAAATCTATAACTTCCCCGTCAATATATTGGAAAATATTATATTTAATTCTTAACCTTATCACAACATTGTAGTTTTGCTATAGTGGCACGGACTTCAACATGGTATTAGAGGAAACCAGGTTCAAATGAAATCTCCATGAGATGCATTTTAAGCAGATTGTATAAAAAATATACCATATGTGATTCCAACTCTCGTACCAAAATTGGCATAGGAACTGCTGGAGCATGTTGGAATAATTAAATATCTAACCCTCAACCTCACCACAAGTCAGAGTTTTTGATCAATGGATGGGACTTTAAGATGGTATCAGAGCTTCAGCGTATTAGCAGGGAGTTTAACATGGAATTGGAGCAACCCAAGTTCAAACTATCTCATCGGACGGGTTTCAAAAAAAATTATAACGTGGTGTGAATCCATCTCTAACTATAAAAAGGACATTTCACATGTGGTGGTGCGATAGAATAAAATAAATATTTAACACTCAACCCTCACCACAACACCCCAAGTACCTCGCAAGCACACACATATATAAACCACAAGGAGGCCTCAAATTATCATATTTATGTTAAATTAAGACTAAAATCTACTAATACCACAAACACATGGACAGATGCAATGTTTTCTCCACATTAACTAAAAAATATTAAGAAAAGTGAAAGGAGAATCCTAAAAAGGTCTATTAATATCCAAAATTACACTAACAGGCTTTAAGAAACTCCTTTGCAATGAAGCCTAAAAAATTGCAAAATTACCAAAATTCTATTAAAGTCCAAAATCATATTAAGCTTTAAAGCTTACAAAACTCTCCTATGGGCCTAATATTCTGAAATATTGGATGATAGATTCATTGTCACAACCAATAACATGTGCCTCTCTAACTTATATTATGATACTCTATTCTCAGTAGAAAAGAACATATACCCATAGAAAACAAATGTGCATCTAATTTTAATAAAAATGCTCAAATTATTGCCCCATTGGCATCACATATGTTGGCAATTAAAAAGAGAGAAAAGAGAAATGCTAGATAAGGTTATAGATGTCGGGTGCCGGGTCGGGGAGTAGATTTTGAAAAGAAAGATGTCAGATATCGAGGACATATTAAAATGTTTGATATCCACTTTAGGTTACTTAAATATTGTTAGAGTTATTTTATTTTGTTATTTATCATATGAGGGTATAATAGTAATTGTGGGTGTATTGCATATAAATATAAATAGACATGAGATGCAACCTAGGGTTTAAGTCCCTTGCAATCTCCTTTCTCGTATTCTCTCTTCCTCTACTTCCCCATCTCCTCTCTATCTCTAAACTTAACTTGGTATCAGAGCATATATTTGTAAGTACTGTACATCCCATCCCCGACAGGGCCGATAAGCCGTTCGTCTACTTTTCATGATAAGCCGTTCGTCGTTCGTCGTTCGTTGTTCGTGGTCGTTCGTGGTTCGTTTATGAGATCTAGGGTTTCTACAGATCTCCGTTGGTTATTCGTCGTCGGTTGAGGTTCGTTGTGAGATCTAGGGTTTCAAAGATCTCGTCTTTCTGTTGCATCTGCAAGTATGGTGGGGACCGAATCTTCTAGCGAGGTTAATAGTGGTGGTGGTAGCGGAGGTGGTTCTCCTTTTACTGTTATTCATAATGATGAATTGGGAAAGTCGATTACAGCGGTGAAACTCAATGGTGCGAACTATCTTGCCTGGTCCAAGTCTATCAAAGTGGTGTTAAGGGCGAAGAAGAAGTTAAAATTTTTGACCGAAGAACCCCTGCCTGAAACGTCCGCTGAGTATGAAGATTGGATGAGTGCAGATGCATACGTTATGTCGTGGTTGTGGCATAGTATGGAACCACATATCGCTGCTAATGTTCAGTGGTGTGAATCAAGCAAACAGATTTGGGCATCTCTGGAAGAATCTTATTCGCAGAAGCAAAATGTTGCCCGTATCTATGAGTTGTACGAGTTATTGTTCAATACAAAGCAAAATGGGAAGCCTGTGAATGAATATCTGGCTTCAAAGAAGGCTTTGTGGGAGGAACTGCTTCAATATCATCCTGTTACTACTGATTTGAAGGAAGCTCGGAGACAGAAGGAAGAGTTTCATGTTTCACTCATCCTAGCCGGCTTGGATCCTGCGCTCGAACCTTATAAAGCTCAAATCCTTGCTGGAGAGCAGTTACCTACGGTGGCAGATACTTTCTCCCGTCTCAATCGTTCCTTTCTGGGACAGAGTTCTGTGGTGCCGAGTACTGACTCTTCTGCCCTAGTTTCTAGTGCTGTTGGTCGTGGTGATGGACGTGGTATTGGACGTGGCGGTAGAGATGGTGGTCGTAGTTTTGGTCGAGGAGGAGGCCGTGGTGGTAGAGACAATGGTCGTAGTGGTGGTCGCGGTGGTGGTGGTGGCCGCGGTGGTGGTGGTGGCCGTGGTCAACCACGAAAGTGTAACTATTGTGGAATGCTCGGTCATGTAGAAGACTATTGTTGGGACAAATGGGGCAAACCAGAATATGCACATCAAGTGCATGATGAAAATATGCAGTCCCGGGACACCACTTCTGCTCCCAAAGATGATACTTCGGGTTTCAATCAGACTTCAACGTCCGATACCTCATCTCCATTTCAACAGATCCTCCAGAAGTTGAACGCGCTTGCTAGTACCACCTCCCAACCTACTGCAACCATGGCACATATAGGTAATCCTGCTTTTGTGGCAACCCAGTCACCATCCACCTCTTGGGTCATCGACTCAGGAGCAAGCTCTCACATATCTGGTATAACATCTATCTTTCATAATCGTAGTTCCATGAAACATAATATTATCTTGGCTGATGGGTCTACTCGTCCTGTGCTTGGGAAAGGTGTCATTCACCCTACTCAATCACTATCATTATTTGATTCATTATATGTGCCTAATTTTCCATTTAATTTGTTATCTGTGAGCCAGTTAACCAAATCTCTTCAATGTTCTGTGACATTTTCTTCCAATTCGTGTATTTTTCAGGACCTCAGGACGAAGAAGACGATTGGTTCAGGGCATGAAAAAGATGGACTGTACTACTTGGATCTACCTGGAAAGGCCTTCACTTCTGTTTCTACTTCTCCGTTGCAGTGGCATTATCGTTTGGGACATCCGTCTTTGGCTAAGTTGCGTCAAGTTGTTCCTAGTTTGAGTCATGTTTCTAGTCTTGAATGTGAGGCTTGTCAGTTAGGCAAGCATCACCGTAGTTCCTTTCCTCGTCGTAGTGAGAGTCGTCAATTAGAGTCTTTTGATCTTGTTCATTCTGATATTTGGGGTCCGTCTAGAGTCAAAAGTCCGAAAGGATTTCAGTATTTTGTTATTTTTATTGATGATTATTCCAGAATGACTTGGTGTTATTTAATGAAAGAAAGATCTGAGTTTCCAAATGTGTTATCTGCCTTTTATAATGAAGTCTATGTTCAGTTTAATAAACGTATCAAAATTCTGCGTTCTGATAATGCTTTGGAGTATACTCAATCTTCTGTGAACAGTTTCTGTGTTGATCGTGGTATGATTCATCAAACCAGTTGTGTCCACACCTCTCAACAAAATGGTATAGCCGAACGCAAACATCGACACATTTTAGATGTGGCTCGAACTCTCATGTTCAATATGCATGTCCCCAAACAGTATTGGGCAGATGCCGTTCTTACTGCATGTTATCTTATTAATCGCATGCCATCATCTGTATTAAATAACAAAGTTCCATTTACTATATTACATACAGATGTCGCACCATTTTCCTTATCTCCTCAAGTGTTTGGCTGTGTCGCTTTTATTCATAACTTGGAACCTAATCGAGATAAGTTGGCTCCTAGATCTCTGAAGTGTGTCTTTCTTGGTTATCCCCGTACTCAAAAAGGTTATCGTTGTTACAGTCCACAGTCACGCAAATATTATGTCAGTGCGGATGTTACATTCTTTGAGTCTACCCCTTTCTTTCCTTCAGGAGACCGTTGTATTCCTTTTACAACAGATTTGATATCTTCTATACCACTTCCGGTCATTCCTGAATCAATTTCTGTCTCCATTCCCCATTTACAGGTTTATCAGAGATCCAAGGACAGGCCAGTGGTTCTGCAAAATTCAGCCTTCAACCAATCATCTTCCGTGCCTGAGGTTTCTGCTCCCATCACCACAGATCCAGATGATCTTCCTATTGCTCTCAGAAAAAGACAACGCCTTTGTACCACAAAGAATAAGCATCCCATTTCTAACTATGTTTCATTACACCGTGCTTCATCATCTTTTCATGCATTTGCTGTTTCATTGTCTTCTACTTTTATTCCCAAAACTTACAAGCAGGCTATGTCATCTTCTGGTTGAAAAAGTGCAATGGATGAGGAGATGTATGCTTTACATCAAAATCAGACTTGGGAGCTTACATCACTTCCTGTTGGAAAACAAACAGTGGGTTGTAGATGGGTGTACACTGTTAAGTATCACCCTGATGGTTCTGTTGAGCGCCTCAAGGCACGGTTGGTTGCCAAAGGGTATACTCAGACATATGGCGTGGATTATATGGAGACTTTCTCTCCAGTGGCTCGGCTGAATTCAGTTCGAATTCTTATTTCGGTGGCGGTTAATCACCAATGGCCTATATATCAGCTGGACATAAAGAATGCTTTCTTGCATGGTGACTTACAGGAGGAGGTTTATATGGATCAACCACCGGGATATGTTGTAGCAGGAAATAAAAGACTCGTATGTCGATTGAAGAAAGCATTATATGGACTGAAACAGTCACCCCGTGCTTAGTTTGACAAGTTCAGTTCAGTTCTCATTCAGTATGGCTTTCGGCGTACCACATCAGATCATTCAGTGTTTTGCCATTCTTCCTCAGCAGGTATTATCGTGTTGATTGTTTATGTTGATGATATCATTATATCTGGGAGTGATCATGCTGGAATTGCGGACTTGAAGGCCTACCTTAGTCGTCAGTTTCATACTAAGGATTTGGGTCTTCTTCGATATTTTCTTGGAATCGAGGTTGCTCGATCTAAGAAGGGGGTGTATCTGTCACAACGCAAGTATGTTCTAGACTTGCTTTCCGAGACGGGGATGTTTGAGTGTCGGCCAGTTGAGACTCCTATGGATTATCATGACAAGCTTGATGCTGACAGGGGAGAGTTATTTGAGGATGTTGGATATTATAGACGTTTGGTTGGCAAACTTATATATCTTACTGTTACTCAACCAGACATCACATATGCAGTTGGAGTAGTTAGTCAGTTTATGCATGCCCCTCGGCAACCACATTGGGAGGCTATCTCTCGCATTCTTCGATACTTGAAGGGTGCACCTGGAAAGGGTTTGTTGTACAAGCCTTCCCAGTTGCTTACGGTGACTGGGTTCAGTGATGCTGATTGGGCAGGCAGTCGCAGTGATAGGAAGTCTACTTCTGGCTATTGTACGTTTGTGGGTGGCAATCTTGTCACGTGGTGTAGTAAGAAGCAAAATGTTGTGGCTCGTTCTAGTGCAGAGGCCGAGTACCGTGCGATGGCTCATACAGCTTCTGAGATGATGTGGGTGCAGTCTCTTCTTCATGAAATGGGAATTATGATTCCTATTCCGATGGAGATGTATTGTGATAATCAGTCGGCAATGTTTATCGCAAGTAATCCGGTGTTTCATGAGCGCACGAAGCATATCGAGGTGGATTGTCATTTTGTTCGTGATTTGTTGCTGAAGAAACAGATTGTCACTCCTTATGTTCGGTCAGAGGATCAATTAGGTGATATCCTCACCAAACCACTTGCTCGCGGTCCATTTTCTGATTTATGTAGCAAGCTGGGCATGTCTGATCTGTATGCTCCTGCTTGAGGGAGGGTGTTAGAGTTATTTTATTTTGTTATTTATCATATGAGGGTATAATAATAATTATGGGTGTATTGCATATAAATATAAATAGACATGAGATGCAACCTAGGGTTTAAGTCCCTTGCAATCTCCTTTCTCGTATTCTCTCTTCCTCTACTTCCCCATCTCCTCTCTATCTCTAAACTTAACTAATATAAATTATATATAACAAATATATTGTCTAAGTGCACTAAATGTCCTAAAAGAAACAACTAACATAACCCTACAAGTACAAATATTAAAAAAAACAAATAACAATGAAATGTTGTATCAATGTTGTATCAAGTAATTTAATGGTCTAAGTAAGACAATAAGTAAAATTGTAAAAATATAAAAATATAAAAATATAAAAAAATTAATTTATGAATCGAAATAATTTAAAAATCTAAGTAATTTAATGCTTAAAAAATACAACTCAAGAGTCTAAGTATTTAAGGGTCAAGTTTAAGAGTCTAACTAATTTACAATTAAAACCTTTATCTCAAAAGGACCACAACAAAAATCCGATTGACTAAAATGTTGGTCGACATTTGGAAAAAAGTTGTCAGCCAATATATCGACTTTGAGCTCATATGTCGGTCGATATATTGTAAAACGACATAAACAATATATTTTACAATACCGTATCGTTTTACTTATGAAACCGAGATATATGTCGAACATGTCAGCCAACATCTACAACCATGAAGCTTGTAGGAGGTAGAAGATTCGACGTAGCCGAGGTCACAATGAGGCCAAACTAGGAGCAAGGGCTTGGAATAGGCATTGGGGAGGCGAACTAGAACGGGGGCCGGAATCATCTCAACATAGGGAGTCCGAACAGGGATGGAGTCTAGAACGGTCACAACCGCACAAGGGGCGAAATCGGCATAGATACGAAAGGAACGAGATCGACACGGGCCACTAAGGAACCGCGCAGAGGAGAGCAGATCAACGCAAGGGTCGCCAAGACCAGCACAAGGGGCAAGATGGTGTCACGACAAGGCTTGGAACAGGCACAACCTTGCAGGTGGAGCCAAAGTCGCATTAGAATCCAAGTGGAGTTGGACTTTCATGATGAGGAAGTAACTCTTTAATGGCGATGAAATAATTTATGTGAAGAGAAAGCAGTCTCTCTGGGGTAAGCATTGTGGTCCTGATGTAGGATTAAAAAATATATCATTTTATGGAAGAAGCAATTATTTCTTTTTTTTCTTTGGCTGTTCAATAGTATACTCTTTGGGCTGGAAATGGGAATGGAGCAGATATGTAACTTGACAAAAGGAAAAAAGTGGGGCTTTTAATTTATTTATTTTAAATTTCAAGTTGAGTGGCCCAGTTGGACCCAAGGTGCATCTACCCCTGCACAAGCATAAGACTTGTTTTCTCCGTATTCATCATCCAAGACTTATTTTTCACAATAGATAGCAAGATATAAGCCAAGCGGTTTCCATCATGGACAGTCATTTTTCCAAACGTACCACTCATTCCGGGACTCAAATGGGCATTGTTGAAATGCTAGGGCAACGAGCGTTATTGATACGTAGTTGCAATCCAAACTATCCTTTAGTAACTTGGTTCCAATTAGAAGGCCAATCTCTAACTAGTGCATCACATCTCTCTCACAAAATAGTCATCTATATCAATTGTCAAGACAATCATGATTTGATCTCCTAATCAAACTTGCAATATTATACCTCCTTATCAAAACCTAGGAGTCAGTGAATTAACCTCTCCACGTGTACCAAGACTGATGAAAGAAAGAAAACACCCGCTACACCATATCACTAGTACCCCCCAGCAATCAACTAGTCCCTTATGCTAGTCGGACGTCGCGGGGACCAGGGATTAATCGGGACTAATCGGATTAATCGTTTTGAGTATATATATATATATATATATATATATATATATATATATATAGGCCCGACCTATTTCATATAACCATTAATCCTGTGATAGTCCAAGTCTCATATTTAAAAGTCTGATTACTAAGGCTCTAAAGAGACTATTTCTACCCAAAACCACTATTCTTGTCTTCAAACTTTTAGTATACTAGCCAGCCTGTAATACTAGTTGATTCTTCCCAAGGAAGAATGAGAAAACCAAGAAAGTAGAGAGAGAGGAGATAGTGTACTTACCAAAAAAAAAAGTTGAGAGAGGAGAGAGAAAACCATCACTCCTTCCTAGAAATCCGCACAACACATCCCCTACGTTGATAATGCACCATGTGCCTGGACATCTAACTCGGGCTCTACTATTTCTCCAAGAGAGAGAGAGCGCTATACCCAAAAGAACAAAACTGAAAGAAAGAAATAAAGGAACGAGAAGAAGAGGGGCTCACCAGATTTTCAGGAACTCAGTGGCGAGCACGCCTGGTGCTGAGGAGAAACAGCGCAGCCGGAGAAGAGGCAGACCGTGCGTGACAGGAACACTAGGTCGACCGCTCATAATCCAATGCGGAGTCCGCCAAAGCCCAGTTGTGGGGGTCGAGTCATCAGATCTAGTGTTCCTCCGGCGATGAAAAGCGGTGCTCGTTAGATCTAAACCTGGACGCGGTGGAGATCCAAGTGTGGTGTCGCGAAGACACTAGCGGACACGTCGACGAGGTTAGGGTTTTGAATCGAGCGGGTCTTTTTTTTTCTGGACACAGTCGGCCGACTAGGTCTCGCATAGCCGCACAGGACTGCCTTGTCGGCCGACTAGGCCCGATTTTAGCATGCACCAGTTTCTTGGTCGACTAGGACCCTAGTCGAGTCGGCAGAGGCCGACTACCGACTAGTCCAATTTTTACAACACTGCCTTTGTGGAACAACATAAGCAATATGATTTTAATGGAAAAGGACAAACCACAACCTATATGTAGTGAGAAACTAACTAAAAGAGTAAAAGGTAGCCGCAGTGACACAAGGCTCGCTAACGCAATGTTTGGGTTGGGGGGGGGGGGGGGGGGGGGGGGGTGTCAAGATACATAGGGAGGCTGTTTCTGTATCTCAGAACTGCATCCTCCAGGTTGTAAGCACCACCTACCATCGCACTAAGCGACGCCCTCTGTAGGGAGGAACTTATGACGGGAAAAAGAAAAGAGAACATGAGAGCTACAATGTATCCCCCTAACTTCCATGATCAAACAAAATGATAGAAGAACATATATTTTAGCAGCAAGCAACAAATTGCTACCTAAAGCTCGATTTATAAATTTATACAAAAAAGAACCAAATTATACGAACAGAAATAATCCAACTGGAAGTGGTTTACCTGGAGAAGGGCACTCGAACGCTTCACGATTGTACTTGAGGACTTCGCTATAGAGCACCGAATGTTCCCCGGCAGCATTTCTCGCCTCTTCCTTCAAATTTCTACACACAAAAGAAAAAACAAAACAAAAAATTCCTCAGAAGGAATCAACAATCGAATTCGAAACTTGAAGAAGCAGCTCCATTAGAACTTACAGGTAGAGAAAAAACAAAACAAAAAATTCCTCAGAAAGAGTCAACAATCGAATTCGAAACTTGAAGAAGTAGCTCCATTAGAACTTACAGGTAGCCGACGTCGGAGTCGCGGAGCAGTCCGGCGATCGCGCTTGCCTGGTCGAGAATCTCCGGACGATCTCCGACGCCGGAGGGATCGTCGGAGAGCCCTAGACGCCGATTGGATGATCCGAACCAGACTGGGAGGGAGGGGAGGGAGAGGGAAGGGGCAATCTCCGAGTGGGAGGTGTTGGAGAGGCGGCAGGCTCTCTCGTAGCCGATCCCCTGGTGGAAGGACTCCATGGAAGTTAGGGTTTCGCAGGGGGGAGAGAGTAAACCCTAGAATTTATGGTTTCTGAGAGGGGGAGAGGAAACCCTAGATTTTGGGGGAAGGAGAGGGGGGATTGGCCCGGGATTTTACTGTCGTGGAGAAGTGGAGATGGAAGTGAATGATTTAGCTGACAAATTTGCCCCGAATAATTATCTGCTAATTTCCGAATTTTCCCGAAGAATTATCTGCTAATTTCCGAATTTTAGTGTGAACATTTCAGCGGAACATTCGAACTTGAAAATAATGACATGTTACATGGAACGATTGTGTGTATATTTTTTATTTTTTATTTTTGTAAGAAAAATAATTTTTCTAGTTCTCATCAACAATCCAACTATTGTCGTTGTGGATGTTAAAATAAAAAATTCATCCATTAAAAAGACACATTATTTGGCTTTGATTTTTGAGTAACATCCTAGGCTTTTGGGTTACTCTCTTAAGCCTATAAATAGAAAACTTGTAATGTATTTTGATATATGTAATTGAATAAATGAAATAGCTCTCCACTCCCTCCATCTATATTATTCTCTAAATATTCACTTTATTTTGTGCAACTTTTAATACGTTATCAGCACAATGCAACCATTAATCGTTTCGGGAGATTCATCGATGTCAAGGTAAATCTCAAACATCTTACTTTTTATACGTTTTTTATCTTTGTGAAGCTTCAAACTATAGATTTATATATAATATTGGACCATTTATAGTTTGTTTATATATATATATATATATATATATATATATATATATATATATATATTTATTTATTTATTTTTCTTGTTATCGAGGAATTATTGTGTTGTAGTTTGACGATATTGATTTATTTGATAATTTTTATAAATAAACCTGAAGTTTCATGAAGAAAATTTGAAAGAAAATGTTCGGCTAGAAGCCTAGATTGAATATAAGGCTTGAAGTCAAAATAGAATATGTTAGGCTTGAAGTCTAATTGATAAAACTCAAACTTGTAGATTTGAGTATGTGTATTATATTCTAAAGTAATATGTATTTTGTATTCAAACATATGGCAAACATCACCAAGCTTGAGTTTGTTGCTCTTGATATTTCCGGAAGAAATTATTTGACTTTGGTTCTTGATGCTAAGATCCATTTGAGTGCAAAGAACCTTGGACATGCCATCAAAGAGAAAAATGAGGCAAGCGAACAAGACAAAGCAAAGGCAATGATTTTCATTCGACATCACCTCCATGAAGGACTGAAATTCGAATATCTTGGAGTGAAAGACCTAGTTGTATTATGGAAAAACTTGGAGGAACGTTATGATCATCAAAAGAGTGTGATACTCCCAAAGGCTCGCTATGATTGGAAGCACCTGAGGTTGCAATATTTCAAAACAGTGAACGAATATAACTCCGCAATGTTCAAAACCGTGTCTCAAATAAGATTGTGCGGAGATAATGTTACTGAAGAAGATATGTTGGAAAAGACATTCACTACTTTCCATGCCACGAACATGCTCCTGCAGCAGCAGTACCGTGAAAAATATTTTAAAAAATATTCTCAATTGATCTTATACCTACTTATTACTGAACGAAACAATGAGATCTTGATGAAAAACCATAACTCTCACCCTACTGGATCACAGTCATTCCCTAAAGCGAATGCAAGTAACTATAGACAAGGACGTGGTCGTGGTCATAGTCATAGCCGTAGTCATGGTCGCGGTTACAGTCGTGGTAAAACTTGAGACCAAGGTGATCCTAATTATCACGCCTTCAACAAGAATGTTGGACCATACCACTTGAAGTGGAACTACAATGGCGAAAAATAAGAAAAAGAAAGGGTGTGAAAATAGATTCTCCGAAGAATTATGATGAGACTTGCTATAGATGTGGAGCAAAAGGGCATTGGTCTTGTACCTGTCGTACACCAAAGCACCCAATTGATCTTTACCAAACATCTATCAAGGGTAAAGAAAAAGGGAAAGAAATTAATTTTGCATATTTCAGTAAATTTGTTTATGATGAAAATGATCCAATAGAATTTGCTCATTTGGATGTTGATAATTTCTTAACCGAGCCAAGTGAATAAATTAATGGGATTAAGTTTTGGGGTGATATGCTAATGATGGCAACGAAAAGATAAAAAATGGTCGAGTTGGCGTTGAGATTATTTGAACTTTATTTTTCTAAGTTTAATTTTAGTTCAATGCTTGTTTTGTCATATTTCTAAGTCTTGGTTGTTATAAGTTCGAATTAATAAACTAAGTTTTATAATGTTTCTTACTTTATTTTGTTTATAGAAATGTGAAAAATGATAATGCCATGAACAACTCCAACGATGGAGATATATGCCTGGTTGACAGTTGAACAACACAAACAATTATTCGAGATCGAAAATACTTCTCGAACTTAAAATTGGCAAAAGTAAATGTTAGTACAATTTCTGATACTACAAAACTAATTGAGAGCTCTGGAAGAGCAAACATTATATTATCGGGTGGAATAAATATTTTGGTGAAAGAGGCTTTGTATTCTAGCAAGTCAATTTTTTTTTCTAAGTTTCAAAAATATATGTCTCAATGGTTTTCATATCGAGACTATGAATGAGGGGAATGTGGAATATCTATGTATTACATCCAATGATTCATGCCATATGCATGTAAAAGAAAAAATCATAGTTTTCTCATCATGATTGTATTATGCGAACATAAGTACCATAGAATCAAACAATGCGATAAACCCAAAGTTCAATGATCAAAAAAATATTATGCTTTGGCATGATCAACTTGGCCACCCTGGATCGAGTATGATGCGTTGAATAGTTAGAAACTTACATGGACATCATCTAAAGAACCAGAAGATTTTTTTACCTCATGATTGTGTGTGTTACCTGCTCACAAGGAAAATTAATTGTAAGAGAATCTCCAATGAAAGTTAATTTTGAGTTCCCTATATTTTTACAAAGAATACAAGGGGATATTTGTGGACCTATTGACCCACCCCGTGGACCATTTCGTTACTTCATAGTCTTGTTAGATGCATCATCTAGATGGTCACATATAAGTCTACTGTCAACATGAACGATTGCTTTTGCTAAACTTCTTGCTCATATTATAAGATTAAAGGATCAATTTCCTGATTATTCCATTAAGACTATTCGTCTTGATAATGCCGGTGAATTTACATCTCAAGCATTTAATGATTATTGCATGTCTATTGGTATTGGTATTGAACATTCAGTTGCACATATGCATATTCAAAATGGACTTGCAGTCTTTTATTAAAAGGTTGCAATTGATTGCTAGACCTTTACTTTTAAGATCAAATTTACCCACTTCTGTTTGGGGACATGCAATATTATATGCAGCTGCATTGGTCCGTATTTGACCAAGTTCATTTCATCATTATTCATAGTTGCAACTTGTTTCTGGCCAGCAGCTGATATTTTTCACTTAAAACTTTTTGTGTCACACCCCAGTACCGAAATACAGAGACGGACATGGCCAGCTATCCTGTACAATGTGTTATACATCGTACAGTGACCACGGCTGTATAAGACAAGGGGTGCATGCTACAATCAAGTCTTTTATGGTCAAGAACTTCTATGTCTCAATCATTCAAACAAAAAACAGTAAGCATAGAGCATATAAGATAAAATAATAAGGTATCCCAAACGCTTTCTCAAAATGTTCTAGAGACCATCTATGCAAAATAGGAAGCTGAAAGAGTAACAAAAGTACATGACAGTGATCAGCTGTAGTCTAATTTAATACAATAATGTAAGAAAACTAATTTTTAGATGAGCCGGTTAATAGGTGTCGGTGGCTAAACAGCCCAAAGAATTAAATGTACAATGATGAGAAGGGAAGAAGAAAACTCACTTGCTATCTCCTGCGACCATATTCCTGGTACGCTCCATGAGTAGGGGAAGGTACGCTGGATCCTCGGGTGCTGGCTCGAAACCTGGCCATGCAAAACCAGTGGGGTTAGACCCCAAATAGCAAGTACCACAAAGGAAGCACGAAATGGAGAAACATAAATCCAAGAAAAATATATAATAATACATAGTTTCAGTGTCGTAACTTAGGTCCATAGCATATCCTAGTGTAAAGGCCTAACCCTAGAACCAAACAAGGACAAGGGTTGAACCATTACATTATAATAGTCCATTTTCCTAGGCTACTAGCCGAATGATACAATCACAACCAAGTCCATTTCTTGTATCGGCTAATCATTTGTACTGCTTGCTATTTTATGGAGTCTGAGGTTATCTCAAAAATAATGCATAATAGGAATCCTCAGATCACGTTAGTGCCAAGTATGATCTAATCAAACCAAATAAATAAAATAGGTATTCACGAGATGCACCAATTCCCCGTAGGGCCACTGCGCTAAAAATACGGTATTAGCGGTTCCAGTATTTCTATAGTAAAATAGTGGCTCAACATAATAATAGGTTAGATACTGCACTCCACTAAGGTAGATGATATACAATATCTGTGGTAGCCAGCCCACAACGCACTTAGAATGAATCTCTGTGGGAAGGTTCGTTGGCATGATCTAGGGATACAGTTTCCTCCAATGTTACTAACACTTTTAGTTACCTAATTAGTCCTATGTTGTGTTTAAAATCTCAAGGCGTGGTCACATGAGAATTTTTCTTAAGATATCGTACAAAGTAGGGCACGCTAGATATAAATCCATGAAAGTCAAATCTGGATTCACCCGAGCGTGTATGCAACATTCAGACAATCAATATCCTAGCCACGCTTTGGTAGTTGACTCGCTTATTATGCCTGTGTTGGAAAAATAATATATATTTATAATATCACGCGTTCAGAAATTTGGAGAAATTCTCGATGCACAACCCAAATATAATAACTTAACACGTGACACGATATGTCTCACTGTCACCCCCACTTTTCCAAATGAGGGTATTTTGGTCATTTTGAATATCAATTATTTCTAGTGATTAATAATTATTATAGTGCTATTTAATTATAGTTAGTAGGCTAGCCTATTAGTTATACTTGACACTTGTGAACCCAATTAAAATTGTCATGATGACTTATGATCGCAACATGGACCAAGCCCAATAGACACATTCCCACTAATTAATTAGGAGGATTAGAGTTAATTTGTATTAGTTAGAAGCCTTCCTAATTTACCATTTCCTAATTATAACCTACATGACACTAGTGGAGGGCTAATTGGATATTTGTTAGTAGCTTGGAGAGGGAAAAGGGGCCGACCATATTAGAGAGGCTATTCTCTCTCTCCACTTCATTTTACACTCTTATTCTAGATCCCCAATTCATAGATCTCCAATTCCTTCATCCCTCCATTAATTCATAATCAATTTATTTGTATTCTCCCTAATTTTTATCCCTCAAGGGGCTTTAGAGCTTGGAGTAGCAAGGAGCACAAGGAGAATGAGCTTTGGTGGAGAGATCGTGTCCGGATCGTGTCCATTGTGTATTTCATTAGAAATTCATCTCCCAATAGGTATAGATCTGAATTCTCCTTTATTCTAGCTTCTAAATCATACATTTGACCATTAGAAACCATCCCATGGCATATGGCTACATATAGGAACAAGTTCTAGGCCAATTGATTGTGTATAAAGAATTCTACATAGGTTTTGTATGTATTTTGGGGGAATTATGAGATTGACACATCAAGTGTGTGTCATGAGACTAATTTAGCCTAATTAGACTTAGATCGGGATTGTGGGACTAGATACGTGTCCACAAATAGATACGTATAGGTCGTATCATGGTATTTTGCGATACGGATCCCATTTTGGGTGTTTTGTATGATTTCTCTTCAATACATGTTGTAATTAGTTCTAATTGCTTTTATTAGGTGTATTTGATATGTGGGAATGCTTATCATGGAGAATTGAGAGTTTTGGTGTTTCAATTGAGTGTGTATCATGACACATTAGGAGTATCTTGATAGTGTACTCAAGGTGTTTGACAACTTGACTATTATTGGAGTTGGGTCTTTTAGATGTTATATTCATTGTCAGTATATATATATATATATATATATATATATATATATATATATATATATATATGTGTGTGTGTGTGTGTGTGTGTGTGTGTGTGTGTGTTGGGGGGGGGGGTATATGTGAGTGCATATATGGATGTATATATGTGTTTGTTTATGTTAAGTACATGGTGTTGTGATCGTGTCACGGTGAAGTAAGGACATGTTCATAGTAGCAGGACATGTATGGTTGTGATTGTGGTATTATTGGAGAGTATCTTGAGAACTTGTATCAATGATACATGTTAATATTAGTGATTGGTGTTATGTTGAAGTATTAGTAGTTGAGGGTGAACTGATATAGAGTATCAGTTGTTATGGCATCAATTGCCAGGTGTACAAAGGTTAGGAGGCTCAGGTAGGACTGATTTCAGTTGTGGTATGCATAAGTGTATCCATGATACACTTTAACATCATGTTGTATGTGAGTGTTTTGTTATGATCGAGAGTCGTGTAGTGGTGAGTACCCTTATTGCTAAGCTCGGGTATTGAACTACAGTTGGGAGCAAGTGGCTTACTTGAGTATGGTTTTATGTGCATCCATGTGTGTGTGGTCGGGTTGGAGCTTGCAGGGACTTAGGATGAGCAGTTGGTTGGGAGGTTAGTTGCAGCAGCAGGTTATGAGAGGGGAAACCAAGCATGAGGAGTTGCTCTACATCCATGAGCAGTCAGCACAGATATGTGCTCGAGCAGTGAGCATTTTTAGGAGGAAGCAACAGCAATAACTTGTTGCTGTATTTCAGAAGAGAGAAGGGGAGTTCATGTCTGTACACTTGTAGGCAGTGCCATACCTTAGCATCAGCTATAGAATCTGCAATGTTAGTAGCAACAGTCCTAATTAGGGAAGTATCAATGGATATTGGGTAAATATTGTGTTTGAGTATCTCCCTTATATCTTGAGCATTAGTTAAGAATGATACAAAGTTAAATTTCCTACATTCATTATCAGTTGGAATGAGTTTATTTAAGAGGGAACCTGAGTACCAAATCGTTCTAGGAGTATGAATGGGTGGTAATACAATATATTGCAGTACCTGGAGATGGTACCATGGTTAGTAAATATGGATGATCAGTGAGGAAATGCCATAACAATATCAGGTTAGGGGCAGGTGTTAGCAGTAGTGTCAGGTATGTTTAATTGTTGCAGTTAGCAGAGGGTTGTGGTGTAGTGCTGGTTTAGTTATCATTAGTATCAAGATATCAAATGGGTAAATGTATCAATGGGTATTAGAGGAAAATGGTTAGGGTTGAATATGGGTAAATGTTAAGATATAAGATATGTTAAGGTATAAATAGGTTGGTGTCAGTAAGTGTTGTTATAGGTAATATAGCTAAGGTATTAAGATACTAAGGTTATAGAAGTTTATATAGTATATTAAGATACCTAGTATATTCTATTAACTAGTATTTATAGATAATTTGTAATATTAGCTAGTATAGCTAATACCTTCAAGGTATGGACCTAGGAACCTAGGTATAATCTAGTACCAACTAGTTACCTTGTGATCAACTTAGAAGCTAGAGTTGGAACTAGAATTCAAGGTATTGACCTAGTTTTACTAGTGTGACCTAGAGATGACCTAGAAAGCATATTTTGACTCATTATAGTTTATTATCACTTTATTACACCAAAGTGACATGGCATTTCGTATATAGGTCTGTGTGACACCAGCTCGGACAATGAGTTATATCAATTGCTCAGGACCACAGACGAGTACATCTCTTTGTTAGTTTTTATTTCATGATAGTGTATATATCGCATGTTCTAGAATTGTTTACTTGATTCCGACACAGTGGCTACACAGACTGGTACTAAATGGATCCTGTCATGGGATGTTATCCCCTACCGTGTTCAACGGGTACTCATTCACATGTATTTTATCGTGTGTATCAAGTATTGATTATCATGTACTCCGTGTTCACACACTGCTCATGTTCAGTGTGCTTATATTCGTGTTCATAAAGTATCGTGATTGGATCCATGAGTATTGGTTGAGGACGGGGGAGTAGGAGTTGGTTATGTGATCAAGCCCAGGTGTATTCGTGTACATGTCGATTACATATCACACGTGTAATCAAGTTACCATATTATATTCGTATTCAACCTAACCCAATCACATAACGAACTTGTACTCTATGGCACATTAGTTAGTTTATCTATTTTTATCACTTGCAGTTATTCATATTGTTTGTTCTTTCATTCCAGTGTTTCACATATTTACTCTAGTTTATTTATATTTTATATTACTAGTTATCTTGTATTATTTTCTATTATTTGTTATATATGCTCTACCATGTATTTGGAACTGCTTTCAGAGTTTTATACTTCGCTCCAATCCTGATTGAATATATTTTTCAGATGATTGGCTTGTGGAGCAGTGTCCCACTTATTACGGGCCGCAGGACAGTGAGCCATTAGAGGATTCTTCCCTAGAGCAGGAGGACCTAGTGCCAGTATCCGAGGAGGCATATTTATATATTTTTGGATATTATTTTAGTCTTATTTCTAGACTCATGATATGTATATATTATTTTGGGAGTGGCTATGTCTAGACTTATGGATTTGGAGTTGTGAATATATTGTGACTCTTTTTTTTTCTCTTTTATTCCATATCGTGCTTTCATCCTCCTTTAGTTTTATTTTTTGTGATTGAGTATTGTTTACCATTATCATATACCATATTGTTCCTCCGTTTGGAGTTAAGATGACATCGACAGGTACATTTTATATATTATGAGAGATGTATAAATAGTTATATTGATCCAGACAACGTTATACTGCCGATGCTGCGGCGTAGGCTGGGCTTTGTTCACTACTCGTGCACTTATTTCAGGTGGGGGTCGTGACACGTACCTCGACGCACATTAAATCATGAATAATTATCAGGCAATAGTGGTATCAGCACGGATACAGTATTCGAGTCCAATTAACAATTATATATTGGGTCACGAAGAACAAGAAATATTCAATCAAAACAAGCAAGGCCGCATGGGAAGTCGAGGCCGCATATGGCTCTAGGCTGCATATAAAGTCAGTTCGCATGAAAAGTCCTGGCCGCATATGGAGTCTGGGCCGCATGCTCAGGGTTGAAGTCTACTCCTTGGGACAAGTATTAAAGTGACAGAAAATGAATGAAGTGTCAGTGATGTGACATAAAATTATTGATGTGACAAGCCATAAAGTGTGTCTGAGAGAAAAGACAAATATCATAAAAATATGTGTCGCGGTTCGGAGTCATGCGTCCAAGAAAATAGTGGCCGCATATTCTCCAATGCGGCATAAGTGTCGGTGCCGCATATAAAGTCAATGCCGCATGGAGTCGATGCCGCATGGTGGTCTTTTGGACTTTAGAGAAATTCTCATTCGTTCAGTGAGTGAAAACATAAAGAGTTCAAGGATAAACTCCAGAACACTTGTGTGATGGCAGTCATGCGTCCAACAAGATAGACTCATGCTGGTTAGTATGCGGTGAAAGCTCAGGCCGCATAGCCCTCTCAGGCCGCATAGCACTCTCGGCCGCATAAGTCGCTGGCTGCATGAAGACTTTGTCTTCTCCAAACAGCAGGCTCGGCCATGGTGAAAGCTCCAAAAACTAAAATCTTATTTTGTCCATAAAATTCTTATTTTAAGTATAAATCGGGTGAACCAAAAGCCAAAATGCTCTAAATTGAAAGTGCTATCATATTGCAAAAACTGGTTTTCAAAAATACATGTTTAATAGATCAAAACCAAGAAAAACTCACAAAATTCATAAAAATTCTAAGTTAGAAATATAGATCTACACTAATTCATCCATCAAAATAGAAAACTCCAAGTTCTAAAAGTTCTAAGAAATACATAACAAACATAATGGAACAATAATATAGAGGTTTCTCCATTTCTCATGCAAGATGTACTTGCCTATGGAAATAGGGAGAGCAAACTAAAGAGAGAGGAAGAAATGAAGAAGTGAAGAGAGAGAGAGAGAGAGAGAGAGAGAGAGAGAGAGAGAGAGAAATATTGGATTATATATGGTAGGGTTGGGGGTTGAACCAAGGGTTCTAATGACTTGAACCAACCCATAAATTAAACCATGAGCAAGGTTAAACCAAAGAATGGGTCTAGTCTTCATGCACATGCAACCATACTAAAATAAAAATACGTTTCAAGTACTTATATCGGGATGGGGAGTGACATCTCTATCCACCTTAGAAAAATTTTGTCCTCGGAATTTGAATCCAAGCAATAGCTAGAGAAGTCATGACAAGCACAATACAAATCTACTAGCAACTACGCATGCAAGCAATATCATCATAACATACAGGTGATCACCTTATTACAGAATCCGAGATATGAAGGCGTAAGAAAGAATATACCTTCTGAATCGAATAGGTGTGGGTACCAGGATCGAATATCATCCTCGTGCTCCCACGTTGATTCCCCTAGACAGTGATGGCCCTAAGCAATCCGGACAAGAAAAATAGTCTGGTTCTTGAGCATCTTCTCCCTTCGGTCCAATATGGATACAGATTGCTCCTCATAAGATAAGTCGGTACCAACAACTAATTCAGAGTGATTGGGGATAAGAATCAAATCTAGAACATACCTACGCAACTGAGATACATGAAATACATCGTGTACCTCACATAGCGAAGGCGGAAGGGAAAAACGATAAGCAACATTGTCTACCGCTCGAGAATATCGAACGGACCTATGTACCGCAGACTAAGCTTCCCACGAACCACAAATTTAATGACTCCATGGATAGGCGAGATCTGCAAAAATACGTGGTTGTCGATAAGAAACTATAAAGGTCTATGATGTTGATCTGCCCAATTACGATACCTATCTTGTGCAACCCGAAGTCGCTCTCTAATCTGCTTGACAATCTCTATTGTCTGCATGATCATTTCAGGACCTAACATCTTTCACTCACCAATGTTATCCCAAGCCAACGGTGACCTATACTTCCTGTCGTACAGTGCTTCAAAAGGTGTCGTCTGAATATTGGCCTGATAACTATTGTTATACGAGAATTCCACCAAGTGAAGGTGATTCTCCCAAGATCCACCAAGATCTAAGGTACAGGCTCATAGCATATCCTCCAAGGTTTGGATGGTTCTCTCTAATTGTTTGTTTGTCTGGGGTTGGTAAGCTATGCTGAATCTTAATTTGGTGTCCAAACTCTGATGCAAACTTTTTCAAAAATGTGAAGTAAACTGAGTGTCTCGATCTGACACGATACTTACTAGGATACCATAATGTCTCACTATCTGTCGCATATATATATTTCAGCCAATTGTTCTATAGACTGTCCTACTCGAAAAGAAAGAAAGTGAGCCTACTTTTGTGAGATGATCTACTATCATCCAAGCTGCATCTCGATCAGTCGGTGATATAGATAAACCAGTCACAAATTTTATCTTGATGTGTTCTTACTTTCACTCTAGAATGGAAAGCGGCTACAATAATCCTGCCGGTCTCTATTGTTCTGCCTTTACTTGATAACATATCAAATATCACGATATGAAGCGTGCTATTTCCCTCTTCATTCTGTTCCACCAAAAGTGTTGCTTGATATCTTGGTACATCTTCGTGCCTTCCGGATGAATGGAATACTGGAAACTGTATGCTTCAGTCATAACTTCTTGTCGAATATCCTCGCTTGGTACGTATAGACGATTCCCAAACCTTAGCGTTCCATCCGTATGTATTGTCAATACCTTCTGAAGGCCTGGCTCACATTATTCTTGTACCTTTTGAATCTTCGGGTCCTCTGCCTGAGCTAGTTTGATTCTATCTACCAAAGTTGACTGAATCTATAGGCTAGCCTAAACTTCTGTACTCTGTGGAAGTACTATCTCGATACCCATCTCTCGTAAGTCTTCTATAATATGCTTCTGAGTAGTCAACATAAATTTTTTACCTCTTCTGCTAAGTGCATCAGCTACTACATTAGCCTTGCCTGGATGGTAATGGTACTAAAGTTCTACGTCATAATCATTTAACAACTTTAGCCACCTTCCCTGTCTCATGTTCAAGTCCTTCTACGTGAATACATACTTTAAACCCTTATGATCTGTGAATATTTCTACTCGATCGCCATATAACTAGTGTCTCCGTAGCTTAAGTGCAAATACTACTGTTGCTAGCTCCAAATTGTGAGTTAGATAGTTCTTCTCGTGATCCCCGAGTTACCGAGAAGCATACGTTATCACTCTTTCTTATTGCATCAAAATACATCCAAGTCCTTTGCCAGATGTGTAAACCCCCTGAATTTTCAAAATTAATAAATCTTGGATTTTTCCCAATTTTCTGGAATTTTTGGGAATTTTCTGAAATTAAAATCAATATTCTTAATTATTAAATGATTTTTAATTGTTAATAAATAATATTAAAATATCATGAAAATAATATTTTTGGGTGTAAAATAGAAAACTGGACTTAGGATAATTTTTCTGGAATTTATTGGACCCCGGACCTATTTTTAAATGCCTAAAAACTATTTATTTAATTAATTATTTATTTGTTTATTTATTAAATATTTTATTATTATTATTAATATTATTTATTTTCTAATCCTAGCCCATGGCCCAGCCCGCGGCCCGCGGCCCGGCCCATTGGGCCGAACCCGAACCTAGCCAGCCCACCGAGCCCAGCCCCTTAGCGGGTCGGGTCGGATCCCCAGACCCGCACCCGACCCGACCCTACCCGGGTCCCCCTCACCCCCCACGACCCTTTCCCCCTCCGCTTCCGGCGCCGCCGCCTCCGCCGCCGGCGCAGCTCCGCTCGGCCCCCTCCGCTCCGCCCGACCACGTAGCCCCCGACCCCGGATCCTCCTCCGCCTTCCCCGGCCTCGACGCCACCGTCTCCCTCTTTAAAACCCCCTGGCCAACGCCTCCACCCAGCCACCGCCCTAGCCAGCCCCTCGCCGCCACCGCGCCGGCCGTCCTCCTCCTTCCCCTCGTCTCCTCCGCCGCAGCGCCGTGACTCTACGCCATACACACCCCGACGAAGACCAGCCGCAGCAGTAAACAGCAGCAGCTCCGCCTCCGACCGCCCTGAGACGCCGTCGACGAGCCCCCAGCCACGCCGCGCCGCCCTCCGCCGCGTGCCCCGAGCCCGGCGACGTTGCCCCGGCCGCCCTCCGCCCAGCTCCGGCGAGGAATCCCCAAACCCTAACCCTAATTCGGTTTCGAATCCGCGTGTCCGACACGAGTCGGACACGACTCGACCCTGATTTTCGGGTCCCCTTCAGGTGCGTGTAACTTTTTGTTCGTAGCTCTGTTTTCGATTCCGCAAATTGCGTTGTGAAGCCTGTATGACCCTCTCGGTGTCCGGACAAACTGTTCGGGGCATCGCGTCTTGTGGTGATCGCACACCGCGATCCAAAAACAGGAAAAACCAGACCCTGTTTCACCCCGGAACTGAGTGCGCCCCGCCAAATGGGACGACTTGGTCGCGTGCGGTCTTCACAGATACGTGTGCGTCGTCGATACGGACGTGTGAGATTTCGTGGAAGCTGATTCGGGTGTGCGTGCACACCGAAATCAACGCGTATCCGCGGACATCGTCCCGTATCCGACTTTTCTGCAATTTGCCCTAACTTCTTGTACACTCGTCAGATCGAGACGAAACTTATGCCATCGAACTCGTAGCGATACGCTGGTCCTGTGGGTCAAGTTTGGTTCGATTCTGAGAACGTTGACGAAATCGCGTGTCGTGGGCCCCACAGGTCCCGCTCGACGGGCGATTTTGTGTTCGGCTCATCGGAATCCAAATCTGGAAGTTCCATTGAGTTCGTATCAGCGTTCCTGACCTGTTGTCACTAAGTTTGGTGAATTTGTAGACCTTTGACCCGGACACGTTTTTCGGTGCAAAGCGGGCCCACCGGCGGACCCCGTTTGGCCTAAAACTGCCGTTTTTGCCCTTGTCTCCAAATTGGACCCAAGGACAGGCGTTTCTAGCTATTTGACATCTTCTGAGCGTGATGGTAATGTCTATTTCAGCTTTTGGACTCATCTCTGGAAATTTCCCCAAGAACCATATTAATCAGATCCAAACAACAGGCAAGTACCTGCACCTCAAGTTAATCTTTATATATTGTGATAATTAATTTCCTGCCTTACATGTACCCTTGATGATTACACATAGTGTTAGAAATGCTGGATTTCATGTCTTGAATATTGGAGTTTCTGTCTTATTTTTCATGTCGGGTGGGAGAATACCTAGAAGGCATGTAGT
The DNA here is from genome assembly GCA_036927795.1 of Iris macrosiphon. Classification (NCBI taxonomy): domain Eukaryota; kingdom Viridiplantae; phylum Streptophyta; class Magnoliopsida; order Asparagales; family Iridaceae; genus Iris; species Iris macrosiphon. Next base: position 159,817,698 of record JAYESA010000002.1, on the reverse strand, counting down.
TTACCCTTCCCCTTGTCATGTTTAATAGCTGTTGGTACACGACTGTACCTCAGCCGGATCTCGATTTCCCCTGTTTAATAGCCGTTCATGATGGCCGAATTAGCCTTATAAACCCCTACATGCCAACTATGTATTCTAAAAACAAACACTAGTTCACACAGATAGTTTCTGGTCTTGTTATATATCTTGCTGACTGTTGTAGTTTCATTCCCTGTCTCATTTATTTCTGTCTTCTTATATTCCTGCTTACAACTTTAACTCTGAGATAATGATGTTCTGTTATGCAGTTTCTTAACATGATATTCAATATTTAATTGTCATAAATATTTAGTTTAACCTTGTTGTGCACTGTGTACTTTGCTCCTTTCCTGACTGGATCTGTTGATTTAGGCGATGATGAGGATCTTGTCCCTACTTATTATGGTCCCTATGAGGGGACTGACGATACCTATGAGGAGCCAGAACCCACCCAGGAGACCCCTGCTGCAGAGTAGCTAGTAGTAGCTATCTTTTGTTTATGTTCTTATCTTATTAATCGGGTTTGTCCCCGATTTTATTCTGAATTGCTGTACTAAAACATTTGAATCTGTGGTCGCATTTATTTTAATTGCAAATCTTAAGTTTCAGTTCTCATTATTATCTTGCCAATGTTATTTGTGAATGAGCTAGTTAGTAAATATGGATTTGACCTAGACAGCGTACTACCGCCGACTCTGCGGCGTAGGCTGGACGTACCCACGCACTCGTGCCCGAACTTCCGGGTGCGGGTCGTGACACATTTTTATGGTGGCCCATGCAGGTCCTATCCTAAAATAGGGTAATACCCTAGGACAGGGTATGGAATAAGATTGAGGATTCTAGGAAAAGCTCATTCACAGCATAGGGTCCTTATTTCAATTCTTGATATCATTGCTGCTCAATTTTCCTATCGCCTTTAATTTCCAAGTATTCTATTCTGATCTTCCTATCCCTTAATCTTTCAGAATAGTCCAGACAAGGAACACAGTAGGAGGCACCTCAGAACCAGCTGAGCAGAATGTGCCCGAGACTCTTGCACTCCCGCCGCCTCCATCTGTTCCGGCAGTTACTCTAGATGGGGCACAGCTACTTGGAGTGTTCCAGGGACTAGTGGAATCCCAGAAGGAATAAACTGCCCTGCTACGGACCAGCCTTTCAGAAGCTCTTCGGACCCGGGAGTCACCACAAAAGAGGCCAGGAAGTGCCAAGGACTTTAAGAATCTTAGACCCCTGGAATTCTACGGAACTGAGGGCATTCTTTATGCCGATGAATGGATAGAGAACGTAGAGAGACTCCTGAAGACTGCTCGGGTTCCTGATGATCTCAAAGTGGAGTCCGCAAGCCTGCAACTGTTCGACATAGCTCGGACCTGGTTCAGAGATGAACCCCAACTATCTGCTCCTGACCTCACCTGGGAGGACTTCAAGAGACTATTCAAGGAGAAATTTTACCCCGAAGTGGCTCGGGAAGCTCTCAAAAGCCAATTCGAGAGACTGGAACAAGGTACCCTGTCTGTTGATGAGTATACTGCTGAATTTAGCAGGCTAAGCCACTTTGCGGAGTACATGGTCCGTACCCCGGAGGACAGAGCCCGTAGATTCAAGAAGGGGCTGTCTCCGAATATTCGCCTTGCTGTCACCACCAGCCGAGCTCGCACCTATGAGGAAATCTTAAGCGTGGCACAAGGCGTTGAGAGAGACATGGGGCATAAGCTAAAGCGAGAAAGAGATACTGGAAGTACAGGACCCAACAAACGCCCATTTCAACAACAACAACAACAGCAGAGGGCCCCGCAGCAAACTTAGCGTCCTCTCCCTCGAGCTCCAGCACCCCAACACCAGGCTCAAGGACAGAACCAACAAGCGGCTGCTTGCAACTTTTGCCAAAAACAAGGTCACACCTGGCAAGTTTGTAGGAAGAGACTGGGTGCCTGTCTATATTGTGGATCGACAGAACATCAAGTGAGGGACTGTCCCACTGCTCCAGGACGCGGACAAGCTTACGTGATGACCGTTGAGAACGCGCAAACTCTGGAAGCAGCCAATGCGCGTAAGTGATTCGTAGATACCTTTTCTTAGTATTGTTTTCGTGCCTATTGGTTCGTGACCTCAGCCCCAACCTAGTAATTTTTTGAACTTGCTAAATAACCTAGTATGATAACTGTATAGATTCTTTAGGCTTTTGCTATTGTGCTTATTTTGTGTTATTCTGTGGACTTCAATAAATTGTACCTCTTTTCATCATTATCTAGCGCACTTAATTTTGCTGAACTCGACTGATGCTGCTATTTTTAGCCTAGTTTTGCGAGCTTACCCTTTTTCGGGCTTGTTCATGACACATGTATTATTGAGGCCTGATCAACCCCGCTAATACAAGTGTCTATTCAGAATCAGTGTACTACGGTCTGATCAACCTTAGTGCATTTTGATTCGCACTTCGCACGACTACTTTATGTGGATTGAGATATATAGTTGACTAGTATACTTGCCCTAAATACGCCCGTATCAGTTACATAACTGTACTAATACGAGCATGCGAACAAATGATTACCAGAATAGAATCTCAATCCATAACCGCCTGACAATTCCTATTAAAATTCCTTAAACGCCTTGATCCCTATACCTCTGTTCTACCACCTCGCCCTCAAACTTTTGATCCTCGTCTTCCCTTATTTCGGAAAGACAAAATCCTGTGTTTGGTATAAGTTGATTGTAGTGCTAGACATACCCCTCAGACCGGACAAATTGATGATAACCCTTTATGACTAAGACAATACCATAGGTGGTGTATTTGTATTGCAGACTTGAAGATTCAATACCATGATTTATTAAGTTGAGATCTAGCCTCACTAGTTGCACGGCCTTAGCGGATATATGGGTAAAACTATAAGTTGGGTAGCGACGCAATATCCACCTGAGAGAAACCCGTGAGGCTGTAATCAAGTGAGTTAGACAGAGAGAACCCTGCCATAATTTAAATTTCGAGGATGAAATTTTATAAGTTGGGTAGGTTGTAAACCCCCTGAATTTTCAAAATTATTAAATCTTGGATTTTTCCCAATTTTCGAGAATTTTCTGAAAATTTTCTGAAATTAAAATCAATGTTCTTAATTATTAAATAATTTTTATTTGTTAATAAATAATATTAAAATATCACAAAAATAATATTTTTGGGTGTAAAATAGAAAACTGGACTTAGAGTAATTTTTCTGGAATTTATTGGACCCCGGACCTATTTTTAAATGCCTAAAAACTATTTATTTAATTAATTATTTATTTGTTTATTTATTAAATGTTTTATTATTATTATTAATATTATTTATTTTCTAACCCTAGCCCATGGCCCGGCCCGCGGCCCGCGGCCCGGCCCATTGGGCCGAACCCGAACCCAGCCAGCCCACCGAGCCCAGCCCCTTAGCGGGTCGGGTCGGATCCCCAGACCCGCACCCGACCCGACCCTACCCGGGTCCCCCTCACCCCCCACGACCCTTTCCCCCTCCGCTTCCGGCGCCGCCGCCTCCGCCGCCGGCGCAGCTCCGCTCGGCCCCCTCTGCTCCGTCCGGCCACGTAGCCCCCGACCCCGGATCCTCCTCCGCCTTCCCCGGCCTCGACGCCACCGTCTCGCTCTTTAAAACCCCCCTGGCCAACGCCTCCACCCAGCCACCGCCCTAGCCAGCCCCTCGCCGCCACCGCGCAGGCCGTCCTCATCCTTCCCCTCGTCTCCTCCGCCGCAGCACCATGACTCTCCGTCGTACACACCCCGACGAAGACCAGCCGCAGCAGTAAACAGCAGCAGCTCTGCCCCGAGCCCGGCGACGTTGCCCCGGCCGCCCTCAGCCCAGCTCCGACGAGGAATCCCCAAACCCTAACCCTAATTCGGTTTCGAATCCGCGTGTCCGACACGAGTCGGACACGACTCGACCCTGATTTTCGGGTCCCCTTCAGGTGCGTGTAACTTTTTGTTCGTAGCTCTATTTTCGATTCCGCAAATTGCGTTGTGAAGCCTGTATGACCCTCTCGGTGTCCGAACAAACTTTTCGGGGCATCGCGTCCTGTGGTGATCGCACACCGCGATCAAAAAAAGGAAAAACCAGACCCTGTTTCACCCATGAACTGAGTGCGCCCCGCCAAACGGGACGACTTGTCGCGTGCGGTCTTCACAGATACGTACGCGTCGTCGATACGGACGTGTGAGATTTCATGGAAGCTGATTCGGGTGTGCGTGCACACCGGAATTAATGCGTATCCGCGGACATCGTCCCGTATCCGACTTTTCTGTAATTCGCCCTAACTTCTTGTACACTCGTCAGATCGAGACGAAACTTGTGCCATCGGACTCGTAGCGATACGCTGGTCCTGTGGGTCAAGTTTGGTTTGATTCTGAGAACGTTGACGAAATCGCGTGTCGTGGGCCCTACAAGTCCCGCTCGACGGGCGATTTTGTGTTCGGCTCATCGGAATCCAAATCTGTAAGTTCCGTTGAGTTCGTATCAGCGTTCCTGACCTGTTGACACTAAGTTTGGTGAATTTGGAGATCTTTGACCCGGACACGTTTTTTGGTGCAAAGCGGGCCCACCGGCGGACCCCGTTTTGGCCCGAAACTGCCATTTTTGCCCTTGTCTTCAAATTGGACCCAAGGACAGGCGTTTCTAGCTATTTGACATCTTCTGAGCGTGATGGTAATGTCTATTTCAGCTTTTGGACTCATCTCTGGAAATTTCCCCAAGAACCATATTAATCAGATCCAAACAACAGGCAAGTACCTGCACCTCAAGTTAATCTTTATATATTGTGATAATTAATTCCCTGCCTTACATGTACCCTTGATGATTACACATAGTGTTAGAAATGCTGGATTTCATGTCTTGAATATTGGAGTTCCTGTCTTGTTTTTCATGTCGGGTGGGAGAATACCTAGAAGGCATGTAGTTTACCCTTCCCCTTGTCATGTTTAATAGCTGTTGGTACACGACTGTACCTCAGCCGGATCTCGATTTCCCCTGTTTAATAGCCGTTCATGACGGCCGGATTAGCCTTATAAACCCCTACATGCCAACTATGTATTCTAAAAACAAACACTAGTTCACACAGATAGTTTCTGGTCTTGTTATATATCTTGCTGACTGTTGTAGTTTCATTCCCTGTCTCATTTATTTCTGTCTTCTTATATTCCTGCTTACAACTTTAACTCTGAGATAATGATGTTCTGTTATGCAGTTTCTTAACATGATATTCAATATTTAATTGTCATAAATATTTAGTTTAACCTTGTTGTGCACTGTGTACTTTGCTCCTTTCCTAACTGGATCTGTTGATTTAGGCGATGATGAGGATCTTGCCCCTACTTATTATGGTCCCTATGAGGGGACTGACGATACCTATGAGGAGCCAGAACCCACCCAGGAGACCCCTGCTGCAGAGTAGCTAGTAGTAGCTATCTTTTGTTTCTGTTCTTATCTTATTAATCGGGTTTGTCCCCGATTTCATTCTGAATTGCTGTACTAAAACATTTGAATCTGTGGTCGCATTTATTTCAATTGCAAATCTTAAGTTTCAGTTCTCATTATTATCTTGCCAATGTTATTTATGAATGAGCTAGTTAGTAAATATGGATTTGACCTAGACAGCGTACTACCGCCGACTCTGCGGCGTAGGCTGGACGTACCCACGCACTCGTGCCCGAACTTCCGGGTGCGGGTCGTGACAAGATGCATCACAGTACACTGTGAATCCTCCGGAGCCTGCTGGAAGAGTAAGGATTGGTGTAGAGATTAACTTCTTCTTCAACTCTCCAAAATCCGTTGAACAATGTCGACATAGAAATGATTGGCAAAAATAGAAATATGTGATACAAACTGAATTAAAATCCATAGAAAGTCGCAAAGTATTTGGGCCATTAGTCCAAACTCCTGAAGGCATAAAACCTATTGGATATAAATTGGTGTTTATACGAAAACGCAACAAGAAAAATAAAATTATGAGATACAAGGCATGACTTGTTGCACAAGGTTTTTCACAGAGACCTGGAATCAATTACGATAAAACATATTCCTATGTGATTGACGCAATCACATTACGATACTGGATCAGTTTAGCAGTCTGAAAAAAAACTTGACATGCGGCTTATGGATGTTGTTACCGCATATTTATATGGGTCATTGAATAATGATATTTATATGAAAATTCCAGAAGGATTCAAATTGCCTGAATCTTATAACCAAATGTCTCATGGGTTATACTCAATCAAATTACAATGACCCCTACACGGATTAAAATAATATGGAAGAATGTAATCTAATTTGCCCATGTGTTTTTATCAAAAGATCTAAAATGGATTCTCCATTATTGTGGTATATGTTGATGACTTAAATCTTGTAGGAACTTTTGAAGAGCTCACAAAAATTAGTAATTATCTGATGAAAGAATTTGAGATAAAAAATCTTAGAAACACAAAATTTTGTCTCGGCCTACAGATCGAGCATTTATCAAATAGAATTTGTATCCATCAATCTACCTATGCAGAAAAGATTTTGAAAAGATTTTATGTAGATAAAGCTCATCCATTGAGTAGTGTAACGACCCGCTCCACGTCAATGCGGAGAGCCAATTCAAATGACACAAGTGCAATGAACCATCCCGCCTTGCTCAGTGAGAAGACTCGCTTGAGGCAAAGGATTCAGACTTGGCCCTTCAGGAGATCATACTTAGACTTTCAAAGGCACGCTCGAAGTATCGCTCAGCCGAGGCGAATCATCGCTAAGGTGTGTGGCTACGATGAACCTGTCTTTGCTTGGCCTGCACACCTAAGAATTTAGAATATACATGCTAGATCGTTAGGTGATAACCCTTGCATGCTAATAAAAGAAGTCAATGCACCTAGCTAAGGGAATTATCCATCTTATATCTCTTTGTATAGAACTTGGAAGTGAACCGGTTGAACGGAATAATATGCTTGCCTTATGGTTATTATAGTCTTGTTCGCATAGCAGTACTTATGTTTCCTATAATGCTTATGTTCAAAGTACTTCAATGCTTGCCTGCTTTACATGCTAAACTAGTACTCGCTCATCTCGTTGCAACGCTTGTCACATATACATTCATGCCACAACCAAGTAACACAATTTATGTCTTGCATCTCTAGTTTAGCCGAAAGACTATCGAATAGTCATTTCATGCAAATATGAACCTGTAAGTATTCAGGACGTACCGTTAGGTTGCCATGGCATTTTTTGAACTAGGGGACTACATCATAACAAGTTAAGCAAGACCCATTCAGGTATACGGATCCTTAGTATTCTCTTTCGAGCGGGCAGTATGGTATATGCGCCTCGAGTACCTAGTGCTACACCCATCTCCGCCCAAAAGACTGCGTATCGTCCAATGTCTTAAAAGAGAATCAAGATTGAACATGTCATATCGTGAATCTGGAAGACCGAAGACTTGCATAGTCATGGATAACTCATGTACGAGATATTCGTAGATTCCTCGGACGATGCCGGGGCACCGGGATTATGCCGGCCTGAAAGGAATCATATGGGGACTCCTCGAGATTTGGCGAGATGGTGTATGCGTCTCGAGTTTTTAGCGCTACACTATCTCTGACAAAAGAGTCCCGGGTCTTTCGTGTTCCGGTGGGATGGTACGTGCCTCGAGTTTTTAGCGCTATACCCATCTCCGTCTTGAGACTCATTCAAATGTCTTGTAGCACCAGTGACCCCCTGTTCATATAGATTAAGTCATCTTGCTTAGCGATAATGTCACGCCCCAGTCCCAAAATACCGTGGGACTAGACACGTGGCAATGGCCAACAGTACGCACCGATGGACCAACTCAACATAATGGATCCATCAGGGCATACTTAAGCTGTAAAACAAGTCTACGACAATCATGGCACAGCTAATCTCATCCACACAAGATATAAAATATGATCCACAGAATAAATAAGAAATGTAAATCATCATCTAGTCTCACGAAGTACTTCGGGGAACAACCCGATAAATATCTGATACAATGGTTCAATAGACCAGAATATAAAAGACTGAAATAAATGATAAAAGCTGAGCATAAACATGGATGCTCAAGAGAAGTCTTCAGCTAAGACCTCGTCCTCGGATGATGGTACAGCTCCTGGATCAGCTCCTGCTCCGGTCCCGTAAACCTCGGGATAAACCTCGTCTGCAAAATCTGGGGACAAAATTCGGATCCAGGTCCTCAGGGGACATAGCAAGGTACAAGAAAGCTCATGCCAATAAATAAATAAACAGTGCAGCAAATAAATAACTAAATAAAATAATAGGGTAAATATGTAACCATCTAAGTGAAATGCAAGTGAGAGCAGCACGAATACTCAGGCTGAGACCACTACAAGCTCTGTGTCTGGGAGCCGGTAGCAGCAATAACTATGTGTTTACTATGTGTTTACTATGTTTTATATATATATAATCAGCCTGTAGCCTGTGTGTCTCTCCCCACCCAATGTAACCACGCATATCATGTCCATAACGTCTCATGTCCATGTCAAGCGCGATCATAGCTAAATGCAACAAGTCATAATGTATATAGAATATAAAATCTATGTCAAGTCCTGTATCCTATACAGAATCACCACGAATATCTCAGAAAAATCCTGTCTCATGAATAGTATCAAGTGTCCTGGGTCATATGGTACTTGATAAGACAAGTACGAGAATATAAGTGTCACGGATGTCCATCTCTAGATGACCGTACCCAACACTGCGTACAGTGTCGGCACCCGACTGATAATCGGACGCTAAGTACGTCACACGGTCCTAGGTTGAGCATGCACAGTAATATATATATAACAAGGAAAATAAATAACTAAGCTGCAGAGTTTGGCAAGGTACACTTGCCTGATGTTTGAATATCAACTGTCGTCCTGGTATCGGTGGATCCGGTAGGTACTACTCCGAAAGCTGTAATAAATATCACCAACAGTCTCAGAAGATGTCAAATAGCTGGAAATGCCTGTCCTTACGTCCAATTTGGACACAGGGGCAAAAAGGTCATTTTTGGGCCAAAGCGGGTTCCACAGGTGGGCCCACTTTGCACCGAAAAGCGTGTCGAGGTTAACAGTCTCTAAATGGGACAAACTATGGGTCAAACAACTCTAAATGTCAATACGATTCCCACGGTATGTTCAAATTTGGATTCCGATGAGCCGAACATAATTTGGTCCAAAAGTCAACTGTGGGGCCCGCCAATTGGCGATCTGGTCAACCGTCTCAGAAATGCGTGAAAATTGGGTCACAGGACCAGCGTGTTACCACGAGTCCAGTGGCGCAAGTTTCGTCGCAATCTGACAAGCGTGCACAAAATACTCGCGAGTTCCACAAAAGTGGCGACACGGAATGTGTCCGCGGATACGGCCTGATTCCGGCGCGCACACGCGTCCAAATCAGTCTCCACAAATTTTTACGTGTCCGATTATGCTGTGTGCACCATTCGATACACTTGGCACACGGCGGGGCAGTCCCGTTTGGCGGGGTGCGCTCCGATCTCCAACTTTTAGAAGACCGGAAAAAGTGGGTGCGCACAGTTTTGTAACGAATACAATTTTGTCCACAGCAACTAATAGCACAAAGTTATAATACATAAATTAAACTAGATCATGTAATCTACAGGTATCAAAAAGAATCGTCGAATTCGGATATCTGTGGTGGGAGATACGAACTCGACAATATGGGTGGTCATCCCAAGTTTCTACGATTGCAGAATTCTGTCTGCTCGCGCTGACTTGGGCGCTATTTTTCACCTAGGGGTACACAGAATCTGAGGTTGACTATAAAACAAGTATTGGAGAGGGTTGAGGGAAGATCATACCTATGAAAACGGATCTGCGTTTGGTCGAGCGAGTCAACAGGAAATTACGCCGGAGCGAAGGTGCCTCGAGTGGGAAACTGCAGTTCGCGATGTCGGCGTCGACGGGATGGTTGGAGGGCTTGGGGAGGCTTCTCTGGCTGCGGTGACGGCTCTAGATGGGAAGAGGAAGTCTGGAGTTTTAGGTTAGGGTTTTTAGAGAGCTATTATATATATATATATATATATATTAGGGAAAGAGAGGGTTGCTTGTTCGTCCGCGGAAAAAGGGGGAAAGGAAAAGGCTGCTGTAGGTTCGGGTTGAGTTGCATGGCTAGCGGCTGCTATTGGAAAGGAAAAGGCTGCTAGTGGACGGAAATTGCTTTGCTAGCGGCTGCTATTTACTTAGTTGGCTGCTATGAATTGCTTAGTTAAGAATTTGCTAGTAGTTATTAATGTTATTAGTATTATTATTATTATTATACTTATTTTCTTTTCTTTTCTTTTCCTTTCTTTAAATATAATATATATATACATATATATATATATTTGTATATACATATATATATATTTATACTCATAAGAAGATTTATATAATAGGATATTGCACCTCGTTAGGCTAGCAGCTACTCAAGGGGTCTCCTACATGGAATAAAATCCGAAAAATTCCTGATGGTCCCATAACTCATCTAAGTGCCCGAACACCTAACATAAAAATTATAAAAATCTATTTATCCTATTTAGACCTAATTACTACAATTTAATTAATAATTAATAAATAAAAGTTATATACGATTTTCTAGGAAGGGGGTTTTACATTCTACCCAACTTATAAAAATTTCGTCCTCGAAATTAAAATGGGTTAGGGTCTCTTTATCAAATCTCATTTGATTACAGTCTAAAGGGTTCCTCTCAAGTGAACATTGCGGTCTCTACCCAACTTAGATTTTACCCATCTATCATCTAAGGCTATACATCCAAGAAAGCTATGTCCCAAATTATGTTGTTGAATCCTCAAGGTTCTTAACACCAACACAGCATCTATGATATGTCCTCAATCAGCTATAAAGGCAGTCATCTAGTAGTATGACTGGTCTATGGTATATATCTAGTACTCTCTGCGTGTCAACCTTATACTAGGCACGAGGTTCGTCTTTCCGAAATAAGGGAAGACAGAGATCATTAATAAAGAGTTCAAAGGAATGGTAACATAAGACAAGTACGAGGTTCAAGAAGATTAAAGAGTTCAAAAATAGGAGAGTTGTCCGGGCAGTTTATGGATTGAAATCCTATTGGTAAATTCCTATTCGCATGTTCATATTGGAACGGTTATGTGCCCGATATGATATGCTCTGATATGTCTAGAGGTAGGTATACTAGTCAGCTATATATCTCAATCCACGTCAAGTAATCATGCGAAGGGCGAACCAAGCGCACCAAGGTTAGCTAGACCTTAATACACTGATTCTGAAACGTATTAGTGTACATGTCCACTAATACATATGTCATGAACAAGCTCGATAAAGAATGAGCTTGCAAAACTAGGCTATAGAATAGCAGCATAAGTCCAGTACAGCAAATTTAAGTACGCTAGATGATGATGAAAGGAGGTACCAAATATTCAAGTTCACAAAACAAAATAAACAAGCAACCATAATAATAACAGACTCTACAATCTCTACAGTTATTAATTATAAAAATATTCTAGGTTATAAATTATTAGCAAGTTCAAATTAATTACTAGGTTAAGGCTAGGTCACGAATCTACATGCAAAAACTAAGCAAATCTAAAAGCAGAAGACTATAAAAACTTACGCGCATTAGCTACTCCATTATTCTGCGCGTCCTCCAAAGTTATAGCAAAAGCTTGTCCGCGTCCTTACGGTGGATTCCTCTGTTGTTGCTGTTGGGCTTGCTGGAAGAGTGCTGCCTATGGAGCCATGGGTGGCCCTGGTTGATACCCTCCTGGCGTTGGGAGAGCTTGTCTGTTTAATATTGGTGCTCTCTCTTGATGATGAGGACAATCCTTGGCTAAGTATTGGTTGGTTCCGCAGATCAAGCATAATCCTAACTTGCGTCTGCAGTCCCTCTCAATATGGCCTACCTTGTCACAGTATTGACATATGGGTGATATCTGCGGAGAGGCTCTGGGTGGCTGGTGTATGTGAGGTCTCTTTGCAGCTTTTTCTTGTGGTGCTTTGGCTGATATGGAAGACCGTTTCAGACTGGTCTCTCTCCTAGTGACGCGTTCCATGCGTCGGGCTGCTGCAAGGACGTCTGAGTAGGATGTAGGTGCAACGGATCCAATTAGTTTCTGTAGCTCCAAGTTTAGTCCGTCGAAGAACTTCTCAGCCTTTTCTTCTTCTGTCGGGATCAAGGTTGGGGCGAAGCGACTTAGACGAATGAATTCTGCATTGTATTCTTCCACTGTCATGCTGCCCTGGATGAGGCGGTTGAACTTTTCCCTGAGCTCTGACCGTGCAACTGCCGGGATGTACATCTCTTGGAAGAGTCTGGAGAACTCTTCCCATGTGACTCTGTCCTGTCCAAGTCTCCTTTCTTCTGCTAACCACCAGTGGTGCGCATTATCAGTTAACTGCATTCTGACTGCAGTCATCCACTTCTCTCTTGGAAGTTCAGCGGCTTCCAGCTGATGCTGAATGTTTGTGAGCCACTCATGAACTTTCGTTGGCCCTTCTTTACCAGAAAATGTGCAAGGCTTGAGATGACGGAAGTCGGTGATAGATCCCGTCGATGTTCGCCTCGCTGCTGGATTAGCCTGCTCCAATGCGGATACCAGGCTGGTCCTCAGATACTCGGCCTCCTGCCGATGGACCTCTTGCTGAATCTGTTGCTGTGCTTGCATCATAGCATACATCATCTGGAACATTTGTTGCCCGTCCATAGCTTGTCCTGGCGGGAATACTGGCATCTGGGGAGTGAACTGAGGTGGTGGTGGAATGTCATCTCTCCGGAACCTTGGATTAGGCTGTCCGGTTTGATCACTCTGCGATGCTTGTCCACCATCCCCTGGTGTCACTTCGTCTCCATAAGTAACCACAGCGTCGTGTGGTGTATCCAAAGGGATATCATTTCTGTTCCCGGAATCCATTGCTCTGAAATCAAAGTTAAACTATGAGAACGCTCAGAGAAATCAATACAGGATGCAGTTCAAGTAACAAATTTCGAGTTCGATATAGAGTTCAACAAATGGTTAAATGATGGATGAGATCCTATAGTTTATACTATCCTTAGGGCAGGCTGGTCCGGTCCCTAAGTTGAAACCGAACAATTTAGTCGTAGACCTGCATGGGCCACCACAAAAACCATGTCACGCCCCAGTCCCAAAATACCGTGGGACTAGACACGTGGCAATGGCCAGCAGTACGCACCGATGGACCAACTCAACATAATGGATCCATCAGGACATACTTAAGCTGTAAAACAAGTCTACGACAATCATGGCACAGCTAATCTCATCCACACAAGATATAAAATATGATCCACAGAATAAATAAGGAATGTAAATCATCATCTAGTCTCACGAAGTACTTCGGGTAACAACCCGATAAATATCTGATACAATGGTTCAATAGACCAGAATATAAAAGACTGAAATAAATGATAAAAGCTGAGCATAAACATGGATGCTCAAGAGAAGTCTTCAGCTAAGACCTCGTCCTCGGATGGTGGTACAGCTCCTGGATCAGTTCCTGCTCCGGTCCCGTAAACCTCGGGATAAACCTCGTCTGCAAAATCTGGGGACAAAATCCGGATCCAGGTCCTCAGGGGACATAGCAAGGTACAAGAAAGCTCATGCCAATAAATAAATAAACAGTGCAGCAAATAAATAACTAAATAAAACAATGGGGTAAATATGTAACCATCTAAGTGAAATGCAAGTGAGAGCAGCACGAATACTCAGGCTGAGACCACTACAAGCTCTGTGTCTGGGAGCTGGTAGCAGCAATAACTATGTGTTTACTATGTGTTTACTATGTTTTATATATATATAATCAGCCTGTAGCCTGTGTGTCTCTCCCCACCCAATGTAACCACGCATATCATGTCCATAACGTCTCATGTCCATGTCAAGCGCGATCATAGCTAAATGCAACAAGTCATAATGTATATAGAATATAAAATCTATGTCAAGTCCTGTATCCTATAGAGAATCACCACGAATATCTCGGGAAAATCCTGTCTCATGAATAGTGTCAAGTGTCCTGGGTCATATGGTACTTGATAAGACAAGTACGAGAATATAAGTGTCACGGATGTCCATCTCTAGATGACCGTACCCAACACTGCGTACAGTGTCGGCACCCGACTGATAATCGGACGCTAAGTACGTCACACGGTCCTAGGTTGAGCATGCACAGTAATATATATATAACAAGGAAAATAAATAACTAAGCTGCAGAGTTTGGCAAGGTACACTTGCCTGATGTTTGAATATCAACTGTCGTCCTGGTATCGGTGGATCCGGTAGGTACTACTCCGAAAGCTGTAATAAATATCACCAACAGTCTCAGAAGATGTCAAATAGCTGAAAATGCCTGTCCTTACGTCCAATTTGGACACAGGGGCAAAAAGGTCATTTTTGGGCCAAAGCGGGTTCCACAGGTGGGCCCACTTTGCACCGAAAAGCGTGTCGAGGTTAACAGTCTCTAAATGGGACAAACTATGGGTCAAACAACTCTAAATGTCAATACGATTCCCACGGTATGTTCAAATTTGGATTCCGATGAGCCGAACATAATTTGGTCCAAAAGTCAACTGTGGGGCCCGCCAATTGGCGATCTGGTCAACCGTCTCAGAAATGCGTGAAAATTGGGTCACAGGACTAGCGTGTTACCACGAGTCCAGTGGCGCAAGTTTCGTCGCAATCTGACAAGCGTGCATAAAATACTCGCGAGTTCCACAAAAGTGGCGACACGGAATGTGTCCGCGGATACGGCCTGATTCCGGCGTGCACACGCGTCCAAATCAGTCCCCACAAATTTTTACGTGTCTGATTATGCTGCGTGCACCATTCGGTACACTTGGCACACGGCGGGGCAGTCCCGTTTGGCGGGGCGCGCTCCGATCTCCAACTTTTAGAAGACCGAAAAAAGTGGGTGCGCACAGTTTTATAACGAATACAATTTTGTCCACAGCAACTAATAGCACAAAGTTATAATACATAAATTAAACTAGATTATGTAATCTACAGGTATCAAAAAGAATCGTCGAATTTGGATCTCTGTGGTGGGAGATACGAACTCGACAATATGGGTGGTCATCCCAAGTTTCTGCGATTGCAGAATTCTGTCTGCTCGCGCTAACTTGGGCGCTGTTTTTCACCTAGGGGCACACGGAATCTGAGGTTGACTATAAAACAAGTATTGGAGAGGGTTGAGGGAAGATCATACCTATGAAAACGGATCTGCGTTTGGTCGAGCGAGTCAACGGAAAATTACGCCGGAGCGAAGGTGCCTCGAGTGGAAAACTGCAGTTCGCGATGTCGGCGTCGACGGGATGGTTGGAGGGCTTGGGGAGGCTTCTCTGGCTGCGGTGACGGCTCTAGATGGGAAGAGGAAGTCTGGAGTTTTAGGTTAGGGTTTTTAGAGAGCTATTATATATATATATATTATATATATTAGGGAAAGAGAGGGTTGCTTGTTCGTCCGCGGAAAAAGGGGGAAAGGAAAAGGCTGCTGTAGGTTCGGGTTGAGTTGCATGGCTAGCGGCTGCTATTGGAAAGGAAAAGGCTGCTAGTGGACGGAAATTGCTTTGCTAGCGGCTGCTATTTACTTAGTTGGCTGCTATGAATTGCTTAGTTAAGAATTTGCTAGTAGTTATTAATGTTATTAGTATTATTATTATTATTATACTTATTTTCTTTTCTTTTCTTTTCCTTTCTTTAAATATAATATATATATACATATATATATATTTGTATATACATATATATATATATTTATACTCATAAGAAGATTTATATAATAGGATATTGCACCTCGTTAGGCTAGCAACTACTCAAGGGGTCTCCCACATGGAATAAAATCCGAAAAATTCCTGATGGTCCCATAACTCATCTAAGTGCCCGAACACCTAACATAAAAATTATAAAAAATCTATTTATCCTATTTAGACCTAATTACTACAATTTAATTAATAATTAATAAATAAAAGGTATATACGATTTTCTAGGAAGGGGGTTTTACAGACAATCCGTGTGTGAGTCATTGATTCGAATCGGTAATTTGATGAACCTGAATAATCTAGTGCAACACATCTGAGTAACCTGTGTAATTCGTTCACCTAAGTCAGAAATATGCTTGTGACACTTGTGTTTTCTTATGCCTTACTTGATTTTATATATATCTACGTGCCCGGTTTAACTTGGTTTATCTTGGACAGGGAAGGACAAATGGTAAGTTGGTAAGTTTAGTGGTACTACTCTTATATCGCACGGTGCACTGCCATACGAGTTTAGGCTTTTCATCATATGTCATAAAATTGATCCTAAGGCAAGACTAGAAAAACAACATAATAGACTGTGCACGTGACTAAATGAACGTGTTTGAATTTGTCGAACGGGCGAGAAGCCTCTCCACCAGTGCATTCAATGTACTGATAACCCACCATGTTGCTTGCAGGGTGCGGAAGAACCTCGTTCGGTGTGGAGTACCCCCTCGTGTGCGCTAAGACGTGGAGTTCGCTCTGGAGCCTTGGAGTGTTGCATCCAAAAAAGTGCTAGAGGAGGAGAACTAGTAGATGGAGAAGTTTTGATCATCTTGTGTTTGATCTCCATTGAGTTCTTGATCTCTAAAATGTAACTTTTAACCCTTCTTCTTCTTCTTCTTCTTGATCTTTAAATAGTTCTAGAACATTTAGGTCAAACAAATAAATATTCTACCTTTAGAAACATAAAAATAGATTAGAGAAGATCATAAGTAATGGTTAATAATTAGGTTTTATATAAACTAGAAGCATACATGTGTTATTTTTTATCCAAAATAGTCTAAGTTCGTCATATAATTTCAGGCTCATCTTTAGCAGCCATAATAACTTAGGAATGCCATAACTTCGTTTAATCTCCATTTTTTTTAAAAGAACCGTGTCAAAGTTAACTTTCCAAAAATTTAAATCAATAGGCCAAATTTATTCTGAAAATTTTGTAGAATTATTTGAGTATCAAGTGTCTAAAATATAAATGTGTTTAGGTGTTTTCACGATTTCGGGAGCTTTCAGACACGAAAATACGATCCGTTTGAAGTTTCGAAAAGCTGACACAAAGACCTATGACATATTTAAAATCCATAATTTATTAAATAGATTTAATCAGTACAGTATTATTTACAAGAGAAAACAAACTATACGACATAGGTATTTTTGAGGATCCATATAAAAATATATTAGTTATATATTATAATCCAATAGACCTAATGTGTAACATAGATTAGTGCGCGAGTTATTTTTATTCTAATTTAATTTATTCTTTAAGAAGTTTGGGATCCACGGTATCTTCGGACGTTGTCACGCCCCGCTTCCCAGAATATGGCGAGCTGGGTACGTAACATCATCCCCAGGCTACGCACTATACGAATACACATGTATCCGTATTTGTGATTGTCGCCCGTAAGATTTCAGGATAGAATTATAACAGGTCACATTGTGCATATTAAATTAAATAACAAGTTGATTATATGATATTCTAAAGTATAAATAGAAAATTTGCTATTCTACCCAATTACAACCATTTACCCAATATATATAACAATAAAATTATACCTTTAATAAATAATGAGAACAAATATGGTTTCCGTAGATCTCCTGAAATAGTAGCATCATGTTTTTGCTCTCCAACTGTTCTTTAATATTTGATAGCAGCTTCCTTTGGTATTATTACAAAAAATAGTGAACAATACTAGGTCGTCAACGACATGCAAGCCCTCAGTTAAGGACGGAAGTAAAATAAAATAAATCTAGAATCTAAGAAGAAATAGGATTCTCGGAATTCTAAAATAAAGGAACTGAATAATTCATAAGAATTATTGTGTTAACTTGAAATATGATCCTGACTAGATTTTATTCTAGTAAAATTTCTCGGTGTTCGCCTTATACTGACGTCATAATAATTTATACTATAATTATTACAATTATAATCATAATTACAGTCATAATCATAATTACTAAGCATAATACATCAACGAACAATAATTTACCGTATAACATCTAATGTCTATCAATATCTGTATCGTCAATTAAATTTCGTAACCTGTCATCAGTACAGTAGTCCACCCCTACACCAAACAAGGATAAGGGAATGAATCACGGTACCGGAAAAGCTTACGTACCCGTCGACTAGCAAGCAGTACACCCTAGCTAAGAAATCAACAATCAACAATCAATCGCAATCACAAACACAGACAAATTTTTTAAATAATGATGATGCAATTTGGAGAACAACTCTTTGAATAACCACAATGACTAGTTTCCCAACAATAATTCTGTAACCAGGGATCAGGCTGTGGCAGGCAGGGTGGCACGGTCTTAGATTCTTGCTCTCTCACATTCAGTGAGTAAAACATGATATAATATCAATTTTACCTAATCGATCTTTTTAATAAAAATAGGTTTATAATTACAGGAACATGTATAAATACATGATAGGTAAGTGAGCTAAGCCTCACACACTCAATTCGCAAGGCCTTATAAAAGAGCTTAATTGCTGACCAGCTTTTGTTATTGTTATTATATTATAGGATTTTATAGGTAAAATTTAAGTTGTTCTCTCCTGTCCAATATTTTCTAACCTAAACCTACAAACAATTCATATTCTATTATCTTGCATTAAATTTTTGCTCTGTATATCATGTTCACTATCAATATGCAGAAATGTATTTTTAAGATATAACGGAATATAGGTTTTCCATCTCATTCATAATCCAGGAGGCAGGTATCAAAGTTTTTATCCCAACTTATGTAAACCCCCTCGATTTATTCTATATATAGTTAGGGTGGATTTGGAAAATTTTGGTTTTGGTAGCAGATGTCGAGGTTTAGAGTGGAGATAATTTTTATCTGGTATTTAAATTCTTTTAATTAAACCCTTGAGGCGCCCTATCATAGTTTAATTATTCGGAGCCCAATATCAGCCCATAAATTCTACCGGACTTTTGTACTTCTAACTTGACTCGCCAAATTAGGCACTGGACTTTTCGTCACTCAAAAATCAGATTTTCGTTGTGCTCTAAATTAATTGCACAATTTTCCGAAACCGTAATCCATATTTAATTTCGTGTCGGACACCTGTGTCGTTACCCTCAATTTTGAGATACCAACTTAACCCGTTGAGCCGGACCAACTAAAGGGTCCAAGACTAACTCCAAGCCCCCACCATTTTTGATATTTGCGTCATTTCCGAATTTTGACCCCAAGTACCCCCATTTAATTTAAAAGCACGGGACACTTTAATTCTATTTAAATCGGGGATACCAACTTTGTAAATCCTATTTTTTAATCCTTAAATAAATTCCAATGCCATTTTAATTAAACCCGTGCCTAACGCACAACCCCCTCTCATCATGAAAATTACCAAACACAACTTTTCCATAATTTTTGCGTCATTTTATGTGTCCGTTCAATTTACCAAATTTATGGGACTAAGTTGCAATTATTGAATTTATGTGTCAACACCCTATTGGCCTTAAACAATGGAGAGGTCCCAAAATGGGGTCCCATTCTCACCCATCCATTCACCCATTTATGAAGAAAACTCACTTTTCTTCATGACAAATCTCCACCCTCCATTTTGAAGGACAACATCACAACCCTCCATCATTTCACAAACTCCTATAAAACAATACCTTACCCCATCCTCAACACACACCACCGACCCTAATCCCCATGTCTTGAAAAACCCCACCCCCTCTTTCTCTCCTCCCTCTCCTCCACCTAGAAAACCGAGCTACCTCTTCATATATTTTTCCCTTTTTCATATTCTTCCATTCTTTTTCTTCTCCTTCCATTACTCTACTCCCTCCTGGGAACGAAGTCCGGCCACCGACTGCAGAGATCCGGCGGCCAGCAGCAGCTCCACCACTCCACGGGCTGCTCCGCCACTCTACGAGCTCCTGCCGGCCCTCACAGTCCCGCACCTCTTCAAGCCACCACCACGAGCCCGCATCCGGCCATTCTCCGGCCAACCGAGCCGCAGTGCCACCCACAACCCGACCTCGAGCTCCGGCCTGCTGTCATTGCACCACCACTTCCTCCACTCCTTTGCTCCGGCGAGCTTCGCTATTGCACCACCAACCTCCACACCATCACACCATCGCCACCACCACGGTCGGCCATTACCACCACGAACCACCTCTCTCGAGCATCCTCCGGCGGCCTGTTGTGCGATCTCTAGCCCACCATACGCCATCGCAACCTCCAGCCACAGCCCGGTGAGCCTGCAGCACCCACGACGAGCCGCTGCACCCCTTTCCCGCTGCCTCAACCTCCTCCAAGTTCACCCCGCCAACATACTCCGGCCAACCACCACTGCCACCCCCACATCCTCACCATCCGCCATTACCACCACGATTCCATTTTCCGGCGAGCTCACCCCACCACCACCGCACGCCACCAGTCGAGCCACCTCGTTGTGCCACCTCCGGCCAGTTTCTCTCCCTACCACCGGTGCTGCCACGATCTCTCCTCCGGCCAGCATCGCCTCGCCGTCGAGGTATACCCCCCTCTCTATTTTTATATATATTGTCTTGCGTATAGTTAGGGTTATATGTTGTATATTTTTGTTTGAGTAATTTTAGTATATTGATGATGGACTTGGTGTTTAATGAGGTGTGACTAGGGTTTATGGTAGTGTTTAGGGTCTACTTACATAAGTAATTTTTTTAAAATAAAATTTACTAGATATGCATTGAGGTTAGGGTTTGAGAACGAAACAATTTTAGTTAAAGGGTACGTATATGCATTGGGAATTTTGGGATTATATATGCAGGAGAGATTTTAGGTTAAATGCATATTATAGTACACAATTGATGGAATTGTTAATTGATTAATTTTGGTTTAAAATTGGCATTGGTGATCGTGTGTGAGGATATAAAATATATAAATAAGACTGTTGGAAATATGATAATAATGAGGATGGGTTTTAAGTGCATAAGACAATTAAGGTGTTCGTTTTAATATATGCATTTTATCATTGATGATGGGCAGAGTTAAATTGTTGACGAATAACACTATGATAGTGGAATATTGATGGACATGGTGGAGCAGGTGATGGATTGTGAAAAGGGTGTAATATCAAACCGTTAGTCAGTGATTGGAGACTGAGAAATAATAATAAAATTAATCGTAGAGTAGTTTTAAGGTAAAATATTGATGGTTGTATAAGGAGGGTTTAAATAATTAATGATTAATTTGTTCGAGGATAATATCTAAATATGCATGTTAACGTCTGTGAAGACCCGGGGTAAAACTGAGAATTTGATCATGGGTTGAACTGCTGAACATCATGTTGAATGTAGTAAGATTGAGGATTTATCTGATGATGCTGTACAGGTGATTAATTGTATTAGATATAACATTTCCTTGGTCAACCCTTTAGCTTAGTGTCTGTGTGAGTTGTAACAAAGGGTTGAACATATGTTAGACGTGTGTCACACCCCTGCCTGTCGTGTGTTAGATTATTGATTTTTGGTTTGTATCTCATCTCTAGGTACTACGGGACCTGAGGACTTGGACGTGATACCGGATTTCCGTTATCAGCAGCCTCGCGCAGGCAAGTGTACCTTGCCACCCTGTATTTCAGATTTCAGATATTTGTAGTTCTTTATGTACATTGTGCACGTACTTATGTTGACGCTCGATACTTCACGTCCGGATCACAACCGGGTGCTGACATTCGTCGTAACGTATTAGAAAATTTGTTAGATGCTTAGTAGCACCTCGGTGTATGTACCTGAGTATATCGACACCCCAGGACACACTCATACACTGTGATCTTGCCAGATTCCTGTATCCTGATACTGACATCATGACCAGAGACTGGGATGACCTTAGGGTCGCGTCTGTTGAGTTACTTTCGTGAGTCGAGACTGTTATATAGAGGTTCAGGTTCAACGCACCATCGTTGACCGCTTGGGAAGGGAAAGACAGTTACTAGACATTTGGGCTCCTATGCACGCGCTTATATATGTATATGTAGTGATCCTGTATTCTAGAGTAGTGTATCACCCGTGTGTCTCTGTGCTCGGAGCTATGGTACGCCCCGTGTGTCTCTGTGTTCAGAGCTACAGTTTTATTTTGGACAGCCCATGCGTCAAACATTGTCTTTAAACTGTGTCACACTAGTTGGTTATGATAGAGTACCCTATCGTGCACTTGTGTTTTCTGTTTACTTGGCATTTTGTATTATTGTACCTTGTTACGTCCCTCTGAGGACCTGGTTCCCTGCCAGTTTTGCAGCATAGATGATTACGGAGCATTTGGAGTTGCTGTTGGAGACGCATGTCTGGCGAGCATGGTACCAGGTACTCACATCTTATCTACCGGCATTATGGTTATTGTACATTGATTATTCATCTGTTGTTGTAGCCTAGTTTTGTAGACTCATACTTCTTCTTGAGTCTATTCGAGTTAATGTGTTATGGGGCGGCCGACTCTAGCACATATAGCTCTTTCTTGTATACTGTTGTACATTGTGGATTGAGACATAGAGGTTTACATTTATGGAATATCTAGATAGTGCCCTTTATATTACAGCTTATACGTATTCGAGTCAGACCAGAGTCTGGTCGAATGCGTAGCTGGCGTGTCACGTATTCCTAGTCCTACGTATTTTGGGATTGGGGCGTGACATGTTTTTGTGGTGGCCCATGTAGGTCCGATTTAAATCGTCTTGTCACCTGACTGTGCCAAGCGAGCCTGCAAATTAGGAATAGATGTTATGATTGTTGAATAGGATCTCAATCCATAATCGATTTTAAAACTCTTTGTATGTGATTATTGCCCTTGGACTTCCACTTTGCATTCGTTCAATCTTCGTCAATATCTCTATCCTTGTTTCTCGTCCCCTATTGTTCGGGGAGACAAATGCTTGTGACTGATGACTTCCCTCCAGAAGAAGATCGAAGACCAGACGACATGAGACAGAATTCGTATACCTTTCTCGGAAAAGATTGTTACCTTATCAGGATAGATTGATAGGTTCTTGGGATTCTAGAACTAGTATGGAAGGTTGGCAAGAGAGTTGGACCTAGTAGTACCCTACCCGTACTTGGGGTAGCAGTGATCTTGGAAGTACTGAGTGCTGGAAGGATTGTTGATCATGACCTAGAATAATTTACGAAAATGCATACCCTGATGTTGGAAACTAGTAGTTGTATATGATAGCAATGCTAGAAACGATGATTATGAGCTAGAGGAGATGAAAATTTTAGGATCTCACTTGGGAGATAATAATCAGATTCCAGGAAATTCTAGTATGTGCTTGAGTGATACCATTATTGTACTATGCGACTTGGTGAGATAAATAACGAAAAGAAGAAACTCGAGGAATAAAAATTTTAGGGAAAATTTGAGGAGAAGAGAAATAATACTTAAGGCAGGGGAGAAAATTTTCTTTTAAAGGATTAGTGTGGTAAACAGAACAGGAGGATTTATTTTGAGGTTAAGTCTGGACGATGACACCGTCCTAGCATGAGTTGATTGAGCCAATACCACGCGATACTAGATTGTCGACGTAGATGCATTTATATTTTTAGGCCACTAGGTTACCCTGAGTTGAGTTCAGGGAGCCCAGGAGTATGGTGCCCATATACCTTAGGGGTATACAATGCAGGAGGTGAACCAGTATACCACCATGTTATATCAGAGTTGAGGATGTTTTTCTAGAGGATCTTCTAGGCCTGCCACCTGACAGAGAGATGGAGTTTGTTAAAGAGTGGACTCCCAGAGCCGAGCCAGTTATCCTCTCGTCTTCAGACTAGTACCGATATAGTTGGTTGAGTTGAAGATCCATAGTAGAGGATCTCTTAGACAAGGATTTCAGTCGGGCTAGTGTTTCCCCATGGGAAGCAACTATCTTAATAGTGCCGAAGAAGGATGAGACAGTATACTTGTGTATCGATTACAGGGCGTTAAGGGCGGTAACAAATAAAGAACAAGTACCCTAAATGCCGCGCATCGATGATTTATTTGATTAGCTTAGCGGCGCATATGCATTCTCGAAGATCGATCTCAGATCAAGTTATCACCAAATCAAGGTACGGGGAGAGGATATTCCGAAGACGGCTTTTCGGACGAAGTATGGACACTGTGAGTTTCTAGTCATGTTGTTTTAACCAACGTGCCAGTAGTATTTATGAGTTTGAGGAACAATATTTTCCACCAGTACTTGGATAAGTTCTTGGTGGTAATTATCGATGATATCTTGGTGTATTCTAAGGGCCAGAAAGAGCTCAACATGAGATAGAGGCACTGGCTAGAGTTGATGACAGATTATGATATCGAGTTGCAGTACTACCCTTGCAAGGCGAATGTAGTAGTAGATGCCTTGAGCCGGAAGCCTATGGCATATTTTTACGATTCATCGCCAGTTGTTAGAGGATTTTCAGAAACTCAGGATTGAGATTGTATTGCCAGGCATGGATGGACAGATAGTCAGTCTCGAGGTTCAGTCTACATTGATTGAGAGGATCAAGGCAGCCTTGCCTACATATACGAGATTTAGACGATTGCGAGAAAGGACAGAGGCTGACATGAAAATAGGATTCAGGATTCATGAAGACGGAACGTTGAGGTGTGGAGATCGCCTATATGTTTCGAGTGGTGAACTACGCCAAGAGTTGATGACCAAGGCACATAGCTCGATTTATTCCATTCATTCCGGGGGTACGAAGATGTACCGAGACTTGAGGCAGTATTTCTGGTGGCATAGGATGAAGAAAGAAACCACAAGATTTGTGGCAAAGTGTTTAGTTTGTCAGCAAGTCAAGACTGAACATCAGAGGACTGCAGGATTATTGCAGCCACTTCCCATTCCCGAGTGGAAGTAGAAACACATTACCATGGACTTCGTCACAGGATTCCCGCGGAGCCCTGGTGGAAAGGATGCAGTTTGGGTTATCGTAGACAGACTCACCAAGTCTGTACATTTCTTGCCCTTTAGAGTTGGGCAATCCACAGAGATACTAGCTGACATGTATATGAGGCAGATAGTACGATTATATGGAGTGCCTGTCAGCATCATATCGGATCGTGATTCCAGATTCACCTCATATTTTTGGCGGAGTATGTAGGAGAGCCTAGGAACGCGTCTCAAGTTCAGCACTGCATATCATCCACAAACTAATGGTCAGTCAGAACGCACGATACAGATATTAGAGGATATGTTGAGAGCGTGCATGATTGATTTTGGAGTATCTTGGGAAGATCACCTACACTTAGTGGAATTCTCCTACAATAACAGTTACCAGGTTAGCTTACAGATGACACTTTATGAGGCACTGTACGACAGAAAATATAGGTCGCCAATTTGATGGAGTGACGTGGGAGAACGTCAGATACTTGGTCCAGAGTTGGTGACACAGACAGTGGAGAAAGTCAAGTAGATTCATATCCACCTGCGTATAGCACAAGACAGACAAAAACACTGGGCAGATGGGCACCGCAGACCATTGGAATTCAAGGAGGGTGACCACGTATTTTTGAGGATATTGCCCACCAGTGGTACCATCAGATTCGGAGGCAGAGGCAAGCTGAGTCCGAGGTACATAGGACCTTTTGACATTTTGGAACGAGTTGGCGAAGTGGCTTACCGTCTTGCATTACCTCCATCAATAGAGGGAGTACATGACGTATTTCACGTATCGCAGCTGAGGAGATATGTCGCAGACCCTAGCCACGTACTTGATCATTCGGAGAATACAGTCGGGCCCAGTCTGTCTTACGTAGAGCAGCCAGTTGAGATCCTCGATCGCAGCGAGAAGACTTTGAGAGGGCAGACGATTCGACTGGTCAGAGTGGCATGGAAGCACCATTCACAGGTAAGTCTACTTGGGAGCGCGAGGATTCTATTCGGCAGCAGTTTTCGTACTTATTTGAGGAGCAAGGTACGAATTTACGTATGAAATTTGATACTAGTTGTTTTTAAATTCTTTTAGCTATTATCGTACTTTACTTTTAATTTCGGGGACGAAATTTTTCTAAGTTGGGAAGAATGTAAACCCCCTCGATTTATTCTATAGATAGTTAGGGTGGATTTGAAAATTTTTGGTTTTGGTAGCAGATGTCGAGGTTTAGAGTGGAGATAATTTTTATCTGGTATTTAAATTCTTTTAATTAAACCCTTGACGCGCCCTATCATAGTTTAATTATTCGGAGCCCAATATCAGCCCATAAATTCTATCGGACTTTTGTACTTCTGACTTGACTCGCCAAATTAGGCACTGGACTTTTCGTCACTCAAAAATCAGATTTTCGTTGTGCTCTAAATTAATTGCACAATTTTCCGAAACCGTAATCCATATTTAATTTTGTGTCGGACACCTGTGTCGTTACCCTCAATTTTGAGATACCAACTTAACCCGTTGAGCCGGACCAACTAAAGGGTCCAAGACTGACTCCAAGCCCCCACCATTTTTGACCTTTGCGTCATTTCCGGATTTTGACCCCAAGTGCCCCCATTTAATTTAAAAGCGCGGGACACTTTAATTCTATTTAAATCGGGGATACCAACTTTGTAAATCCTATTTTTTAATCCTTAAATAAATCCCAATGCCATTTTAATTAAACCCGTGCCTAACGTACAACCCCCTCTCATCATGAAAATTACCAAACACAACTTTTCCACAATTTTTGCGTCATTTTATGTGTCCGTGCAATTTCCTGAATTTACGGGACTAAGTTACAATTATTGAATTTATGTGTCAACACCCTATTGGCCTTAAACAATGGAGAGGTCCCAAAATGGGGTCCCATTCTCACCCATCCATTCACCCCTTCATGAAGAAAACCCACTTTTCTTCATAACAAATCTCCACCCTCCATTTTGAAGGACAACATCACAACCCTCCATCATTTCACAAACTCCTATAAAACAACACCTCACCCCACCCTCAATACACACCACCGGCCCTAATCCCCATGTCTTGAAAAACCCTACCCCCTCTCTCTCTCCTCCCTCTCCTCCACCTAGAAAATTGAGCCACCTCTTCATATATTTTTCCCTTTTTCATATTCTTCCATTCTTCTTCTTCTTCTCCTTCCATTACTCTACTCCCTCCTGGGAACGAAGTCCGGCCACCGACTGCAGAGATCCGGCGGCCAGCAGTAGCTCCACCACTCCACGGGCTACTCCGCCACTCTACGAGCTCCGGCCAGCCCTCACAGTCCCGCACCTCTTCAAGCCACCACCACGAGCCCGCATCCGGCCATTCTCCGGCCAACCGAGCCGCAGTGCCACCCACAACCCGGCCTCGAGCTTCGGCCTGCTGTCATTGCACCACCACTTCCTCCACTCCTTTACTCCGGCGAGCTTCGCTATTGCATCACCAACCTCTACACTATCGCCACCACCACGGTCGGCCATTACCACCACGAACCACCTCTCTCGAGCATCCTCCGGCGGCTTGTTGTGCGATCTCTAGCCCACCACACGCCATCGCAATCTCCAGCCACAGCCCGGTGAGCCTGCAGCACCCACGACGAGTCGCTGCACCCCTTTCCCGCTGCCTCAACCTCCTCCAAGTTCACCCCGCCAACATACTCTGGCCAACCACCACGTGCTGCCACCCCCACATCCTCACCATCCGCCATTACCACCACGATTCCATTTTCCGGCGAGCTCACCCCGCCACCACCGTACGCCACCAGTCGAGCCACCTCGTGGTGCCAACTCTGGCCAGTTTCTCTCCCCACCACCGGTGCTGCCACGATCTCTCCTCCGGCCAGCATCGCCTCGCCGTCGAAGGTATACCCCCCTCTCTATTTTTATATATATTATCTTGCGTATAGTTAGGGTTATATGTTGTATATTTTTGTTTGAGTAATTTTAGTATATTGATGATGGACTTGGTGTTTAATGAGGTGTGACTAGGGTTTATGGTAGTGTTTAGGGTCTACTTACATATGTAATTTTTTTAAAATAAAATTTACTAGATATGCATTGAGGTTAGGGTTTGAGAACGAAACAATTTTAGTTAAAGGGTACGTATATGCATTAGGAATTTTGGGATTATATATGCAGGAGAGATTTTAGGTTAAATGCATATTATAGTACACAATTGATGTAATTGTTAATTAATTAATTTTGGTTTAAAATTGGCATTGGTGATCGTGTGTGAGGATATGAAATATATAAATAAGACTGTTGGAAATATGATAATAATGAGGATGGGTTTTAAGTGCATAAGACAATTAAGGTGTTCGTTTTAATATATGCATTTTATCATTGATGATGGGCAGAGTTAAATTGTTGACGAATAACACTATGATAGTGGAATATTGATGGACATGGTGGAGCAGGTGATGGATTGTGAAAAGGGTGTAATATCAAACCGTTAGTCAGTGATTGGAGACTGAGAAATAATAAAAAAATTAATCGTAGAGTAGTTTTAAGGTAAAATGTTGATGGTTGTATAAGGAGGGTTTAAATAATTAATGATTAATTTGTTCGAGGATAATATCTAAATATGCATGTTAACGTCTGTGAAGACCCGGGGTAAAACTGAGAATTTGATCATGGGTTGAACTGCTGAACATCATGTTGAATGTAGTAAGATTGAGGATTTATCTGATGATGCTGTACAGGTGATTAATTGTATTAGATATAACATTTCCTTGGTCAACCCTTTAGCTTAGTGTCTGTGTGAGTTGTAACAGAGGGTTGAACATATGTTAGACGTGTGTCACACACCTGCCTGTCGTGTGTTAGATTATTGATTTTTGGTTTGTTTCTCATCTCTAGGTACTACGAGACCTGAGGACTTGGACGTGGTACCGGATTCCCGTTATCAGCAGCCTCGCGCAGGCAAGTGTACCTTGCCACCCTGTATTTCAGATTTCAGATATTTGTAGTTCTTTATGTACATTGTGCACGTACTTATGTTGACGCTCGATACTTCACGTCCGGATCACAACCGGGTGCTGACATTCGTCGTAACGTATTAGAAAATTTGTTAGATGCTTAGTAGCACCTCGGTGTACGTACCTGAGTATATCGACACCCCAGGACACACTCATACACTGTGATCTTGCCAGATTCCTGTATCCTGATACTGACATCATGACCAGAGACTGGGACGACCTTAGGGTCGCGTCTGTTGAGTTACTTACGTGAGTCGAGACTGTTATATAGAGGTTCAGGTTCAACGCACCATCGTTGACCGCTTGGGAAGGGGAAGACAGTTACTAGACATTTGGGCTCCTATGCACGCGCTTATATATGTATATGTAGTGATCCTGTATTCTAGAGTAGTGTATCATCCGTGTGTCTCTGTGCTCGGAGCTACGGTACGCCCCGTGTGTCTCTGTGTTCGGAGCTACGGTTTTATTTTGGACAGCCCACGCGTCGAACATTGTCTTTAAACTGTGTCACACTAGTTGGTTATGATAGAGTACCCTGTCGTGCACTTGTGTTTTCTGTTTACTTGGCATGTTGTATTATTGTACCTTGTTACGTCCCTCTGAGGACCTGGTTCCCTGCCAGTTTTGCAGAATAGATGATTACGGAGCATTTGGAGTTGCTGTTGGAGATGCATGTCTGGCGAGCATGGTACCAGGTACTCACATCTTATCTACCGGCATTATGGTTATTGTACATTGATTATTCATCTGTTGTTGTAGCCTAGTTTTGTAGACTCATACTTCTTCTCGAGTCTATTCGAGTTAATGTGTTATGGGGCGGCCGACTCTAGCACATATAGCTCTTTCTTGTATACTGTTGTACATTGTGGATTGAGACATAGAGGTTTACATTTATGGAATATCTAGATAGTGCCCTTTATATTACAGCTTATACGTATTCGAGTCAGACCAGAGTCTGGTCGAATGCGTAGCTGGCGTGTCACGTATTTCTAGTCCTACGTATTTTGGGATTAGGGCGTGACATATTTTTGTGGTGGCCCATGTAGGTCCGATTTAAATCGTCTTGTCACCTGACTGTGCCAAGCGAGCCTGCAAATTAGGAATAGATGTTATGATTGTTGAATAGGATCTCAATCCATAATCGATTTTAAAACTCTTTGTATGTGATTATTGCCCTTGGACTTCCACTTTGTATTCGTTCAATCTTCGTCAATATCTCTATCCTTGTTTCTCGTCCCCTATTGTTCGGGGAGACGAATGCTTGTGACTGATGACTTCCCTCCAGAAGAAGATCGAAGACCAGACGACATGAGACAGAATTCGTATACCTTTCTCGAAAAAGATTGTTACCTTATCAGGATAGATTGATAGGTTCTTGGGATTCTAGAACTAGTATGGAAGGTTGGCAAGAGAGTTGGACCTAGTAGTACCCTACCCGTACTTGGGGTAGCAGTGATCTTGGAAGTACTGAGTGCTGGAAGGATTGTTGATCATGACCTCGAATAATTTACGAAAATGCATACCCTGATGTTGGAAACTAGTAGTTGTATATGATAGCAATGCTAGAAACGATGATTGTGAGCTAGAGGAGATAAAAATTTTAGGATCTCACTTGGGAGATAATAATCGGATTCCAGGAAATTCTAGTATGTGCTTGAGTGATACCATTATTGTACTATGCGACTTGGTGAGATAAATAACGAAAAGAAGAAACTCGAGGAATAAAAATTTTAGGGAAAATTTGAGGAGAAGAGAAATAATACTTAAGGCAGGGGAGAAAATTTTCTTTTAAAGGATTAGTGTGGTAAACAGAACAGGAGGATTTATTTTGAGGTTAAGTCTGGACGATGACACCGTCCTAGCATGAGTTGATTGAGCCAATACCACGCGACACTAGATTGTCGACGTAGATGCATTTATATTTTTAGGCCACTAGGTTACCCTGAGTTGAGTTCAGGGAGCCCAGGAGTATGGTGCCCATATACCTTAGGGGTATACAATGCAGGAGGTGAACCAGTATACCACCATGTTATATCAGAGTTGAGGATATTTTTCTAGAGGATCTTCTAGGCCTGCCACCTGACAGAGAGATGGAGTTTGTTAAAGAGTGGACTCCCAGAGCCGAGCCAGTTATCCTCTCGTCTTCAGACTAGTACCGATATAGTTGGTTGAGTTGAAATATGCCAACTATAGTAGATTTGTCAATTGCTAATTGTTAGATAACCAAGAGATTTGAAATATGCCAACTATAGTAGATTTGTCAATTGCTAACTATATTGTAGTTATTACCTTTAAGATTAGAAAATATGTCATTATAGAAGATTTGCCAAATTTATTGTAATTAATACCTTTATGATTACATGAGATCTACTATTATAGAAGATCTGCCAACGTTTGCATATATTGTTGATCTTCAAAATATTCACAAATCATGAGAGAAAATATTCACAAATCTTACACATGAGAAATACTAGCAATCAAAATTGATATGCATTTCATTAGAAATAGAAATGACTTCTGGCATCCATACAATGAGACATATTTCAGGAGATGAACAAGTTGTTGATCTCTTTACCAAATGATTGTCTCACACTAGATTTCACTCTCTTCGTTGCAAGTTTCGTGTTCACTCTATTTTTGCTTCAGCTTATGGGTAGGTGTTAGATGACAACCAAAATATTAAAACCTACCGCTATATATATAGAATATTTTTCAATTGCCAACTATATTGTAATTATCACATTTATTATTATAGGAAACATGTAGAAATTTGCTAACTGTACTATCATCAACTATTTTATTTACCACCTTCATGATTATTACTTTTATGATTTGTATTGCCAACTATATTATAATTATCACATTTATGATTATTATAGAAGATCACCTCAACTATTATATTTACACATGAAAAATATTCACAAATCTTTTATATATATATATATATATATATATATATATATATATATATTAGCTAAGCGTCCTTGAAAATAAATGTCTTAGATACTCTATTTAACACTTTATTGACACAAAAATCATGAAACATCAAAATCTATTTTGGAGCCTGCTATACACACCCCACCCTCTAGTTAACACACCCCATATTAAATTAAATAAAAAATAAATATATATTAAAAGATATGATTAGCCACATTCCAAACAACCCTACCTATTATAACTTTTAAACACACCCCACCACTGGCGCCACCGCCGCCGCCTCGACCGTCGGGACTCCTCCAAATCCTTCGACCGCCATCGCCGGGTCACGATGCGCCGCTCCGAGAGCTTCTCGGCCTCCTCCTCATCCTTCAGGAGGGACTACCCCAAGGGCTTTCGCTCCGACCGGAGGGAGCACCACCACCACCACCACCACTACCACCACCACCGCGGCGGCGGCGACCATCATGACTGGCGATTCTCCTCTACTTCCCCTTCTTCGTCTTCTTCGTTGCCTGCGTTGCTGCGGAGATACGACGACAACGTCAGCAGTGATCGCCATCGAGACGGTCATGATCGAGATCTAAGGTTGTCCAGGGATTCCTCCAACAAAGAGCTGCGGAAGACGGCGGCGGAGGAGGCAGTCAAAGGAGGTAGCTTTAGTCATCGAAGCAGCAGTAGTAGCGAGATGGAGGAAGGGGAGCTCCAGCCCAAGCCAGAGAGGGAAGAAGTTTTTTCTCATGTTGTTCCTTGCAGCGAGAAAGAAGAAAAAGAAGGAAGGCGAATTGTTAATGGCGAAGACGAAGAAAGTGCCAACAAGGAAGAAGCAACCTTGGAAGTAAAGAATTCGTTGGTCCGAGGAAGAGAAATGTGTAGGTGGAGAATGTGGCGTTGATGAACAAGTCGCGGAGGATATGAAGACATTGAAAACGAATAAAGAAGAAGGCAAAGTTGTTGAGGCTGAGCACGGGGGCGCATTAGAGAAAGATGCTTAACAGAACAACCACCAGGACGAAAAAGATGAACCAACGACCAATTCAAAGCTTGTTATTATGTCGGATGTGCCGCCGCGGCCGCAAGAGAACCACAAGGACGAAGGTAAGAGCCTTTCCCCTCCCCGTGTTGACGAAGATTCCCCAAAAAGAAGGTCAGAGCAGTAGAAGAGGGAAGACTTAGTGGGGTGTGCTTAGGATTTTGATAGTTTATGATTTGGTTCTTATGTTATAAATGAGAATGGTAAAATAGTAATGTAGTGGAGTATGTTTATAATTTTGATAATTTTAAATTAATTAAATTTGAGTGTGTTTAGTAGTTGGAATACGTTAAGTAGAGGGTTGGGTGTGTATAGTTGCTGCCATCTATTTTTTATTCGAATTTCGCAACTTCCATAACCATTCAACATTCTTTAAAGAAATGAGATGGTTCATCTCCCTTGATTCCCAAAAATTTCAGAACAAATTCAAGTAGTGAAAGTGGACATTGTTACAATAAGTAGTGCATGTCCAACTCCAATCCAAACGGAAAAACCTAGAACTGCTTCCCCTCAAAGTTCTGTCCAAACTGCCAATTAGCCGGCACGACGTCTAGCGACTCCACTGTCCTTCCGTCGCTCGCCGTGACCCTGAACGACAGGCTCTGGCCGAGCAGCTGCGTGCCCGTCTGCCAGTTCTGCCCCCAGTTCCTCGTCATCTGGATCCACCCGGTCTTCGACCCCTTGACCGAGACCGCCGTCACGTCTCCGGCTCCAGCGACGTTGTAGACCAGGACGAGGTTCCAGTTAGGGTTTCCCTTGATCTCGAACCTCATGCCGCCTTTTTTGCTGCAGGGCACCCTTCGGAACTGGACGGGGATGATGCCCGCGTGGTAGTCCTTGACCAGCTTCACGAACATGGGCATCGAGAGGTCGAAGTGCTTGAGGGGCGGGTTGCACCAGCCGCCGTTGTCGTTGGGCTTCGCGGGGTTGGGGGGGCAGAAGTTGGTGGCGGTGATGGTGATGGTGCTGCCGGGGTTGCACCACTCGGGGTCGTTGATGCACTGGATCTCGTAGCACGCGCCGCACGTCAGGCCGTTGTTGAAGAGGGCCGTGCTCAGCGCCGCGGTCTCGAGGCCGTACCCTTGCTTGAAGAGATCGCCATATCCGCAAGCTCCCTCTGTACGTAGTAGTAGTAGTGTTCCAAAAGTAAGTTAAGAGAAAGTATAACTATTTGGTGAAAATGACCGGTATCAGAATGTTACGTCCGGAATCTAAACAAAATAAAAATACAAGAGAACTATTCTATATATTTGTGTCCGTGCAACATAAGTAGAAAGGGAGATCCATGTTGAGGGAAAAACGATAACTTCGTGTTACAGATTTAGAAGAATTTAGAAGAACGTAAACTCACGCATGGTTTCTCCACCACTCATGTCTCCGTAGAAAGTTGCATGGGCAGTATCCCAACCACCTGCAGCCATGGCTCCTGATGCCGCTAGGAACACAGCCAAAGTTGCAACAAAAGCTACTACTAGAAAAGCCATTACTACTCTCTCTCTCTCTCTTTTTATCGTATGCTTAGATGTGTAGAGCAAGGCCATGATTTATATAGGCTAAATATCATTTATTGGGTATAATAGAGATATGGTATAATAGAGATACGTTGGGTATAATAGAGATACGGTATGAATTAATAGGTTTGCAGCAAAAGAAGAAACGAATATTATATTTCAATCTCCTTGCAAATGATTACCATCTTCCTATTATAGCGCATGTGTTTCCTATTTGAGTAATTCTATAGGGGACATTCTCATTGACATATTCCACGGCCATACTAATATGACAAGTGATTCGGCATATCCATATTAGCCTTAAAAGAAAAGAAAAAATTTTAATCCAATAATTAACAGTTTTTGTCATTTAATTACCAGTTTTTGGTAAATAGATGAATAGTTTTGGATAGTTTTGACATGAATACATAATAATTACCATATTTAATTTTTCATTAATTAGCATATTCAGCCACAAAATCAGCCATAACGAGTAATACATGAGATATGAACAACAAATTATGGACCGAGTAATACATGAGATATGAACAACAAATTATGGACCGAGTAATACATGAGATATGAACAACAAATTATGGCTTAGCATTGTGATTGATATCAAGTTATCAATTTTATGTGGTGATATTTGAGACAGGAAAGTCAAATTGTTAGGCTTGACCATGTGATTGATATTCCATGTATCCCAAATTAAATGAAATGAAACGGATCCAACAAAATAGTGGATCTATTGTAGAAGAATTTGCCATCTCTTATTACTAATACCGAACCAACAAATAAGTGGTAATATTTGAGGCAGAAAGTCAAATTGTTCCTATTGTTCGTAATATATACAAGCTAGCATTCCTGTAAGAGTTGATACATATAAGGTTTGTAAGAAAAAAATAATAATTGACGCACAATGAGCTACAACTTGCAAGTAGTCCATAAGCAGCAATATAAATGCAGTCTGCAACTCTTCGGTCTAAACATAAGATTCAAACCTTAATTTGTATAACTTGAAATATTGAACCAAAAGAATTCAAACATTTATCTGATAGAATTCCAACGTTGTGAATATGTGAACCTCTAACTCATGAACAAGATCACTAAAACTTGAAAATTACGTAGTTAATTATACAAAATTTGAGTTTGTAACTATGGCTTGTCTCCATAGTTTTCTTCTACATGAGACAGACAGTGGGTACTATTATATCATTTTTGTTGGCTTTACTTTAGCAAAAGTTCAAACTCTTTCCTTTTCCTTAGTCCCACATCGGATGGGCCAAAGCTTTCTTGTGTACATATATTAGTTTCTCTTCTTTGCTCTCTTAAAGTTGTTGTGTGGGGAACCCCTTCAGCCACACGCGCGCCGCCGTGAGGCCCGGCCCGGCTCGGCTCGGCTGCCGTTTCGATTTCCTCTTCGGGTTCGGGCTGGGACCCTAAAATTCTTTTTGCTCCTCTTCATTTTTTCATTTATTTTTCTGAACGTTGGAAATTAATTTCGTCAGTTACGAATTGTTTTGAACCGTTAATTTTCTTTGTGTCCAGGTTCATTCTCTCCTTCTCCTGTGTAACGGCTGAATTAATAGAAAAATTAATTCAGACCGTTATATATTATGAGTATTATATATTGGACTGATTTATTTGTAAACTCAATCCAAAAACTTCATCTCTAAACTTTTGCTGGCAACATTCGATTCTGTCAAATCTTCGTCGTCTTCGAGCTCTGGGCATAGCTAAGTCCTGGTCGTTCTCTCCGAGTTGTGTGCGTCGACGAGATACCGGTAGTGCGGGGGTTTTACCACTAGGAGCTTCGGGAACGTCTGTACACAGATCCCGAATCAACTTTTAGGACAGTGCTTCATGCATGACTTTTCCAGAGGCCGGTAACATTAGTCTAATTTTATTTTTATTCATAAATTTTTCAATAAGAAAAACGACACTATTTCTAACAATTTTATCCGCTGAAACCTTGTATCATCTTCAGCTTGCGGATTTTGTATATTATTGAGATGACCATTTATATATATATATATATATATATAGAGAGAGAGAGAGAGAGAATAAGGGAGGTGAGATGGCACCTCACCCTAAAAACAAAGGTGGCGGTGACGTGGCACAATCTCAACCACACAAACGAGGGGAGGGGGTTAAGTGCAAATTGCCAATTATGAAATGTGTGGTTCAGATTGTGCCACGTCACCGCCACCCTTGTTTTTAGAGTGAGGTGCCATCTCACCTTCCTTATTCTCTCATATATATATATATATATATATATATATATATATATAAATTAAAATTATAAATTAAAATCTCACACGGAGGATAAATAAATATCAACGACTTTCAGCCACACCCGAATACAAAAGACTCCGTGTGGCCAAACAAAATGAAAAGACCAAGAAAAAACTATACCAATCATCACCCAATCACAAAAGATCCTACCCCAACATCCTAACGATAGCTTTCGGAACCTGTGCTCGATCCACAAAAAAAGTCTTGCGATCCCAAGGCGTGCAAACGAGCCAAAGTTGACGCTACCCTGTTCTCCTCTTGGAAGCTCCCCCTAACCATATGCCAGGCCTGTTTGAGGGAGAACCTCCCGTCTGTGGTAGCAGCCCGGACCAGACGGTCGTCACGATCCTGAAGCACCAAGCCGGACCCACGAATACGCTCACAGGTCCCATGCACCATCTGACTGAGCACCCGGTCGAAGTCCCATTCCCTGCTATCATCTGCGCGAATCAACATCCTGGGGTCCCCACCAACAGCTGCAATCTTGCCATCCAGAAGCCAATTCTCCCACCTCGCATGCGACTCCCCATTCCCTAACACCAGAGATATCCCGCTTTCCCCAACATCCTGGGCACCAACCAGGGCCGCCAAATAGGGGTGGCCCTAGAGGAGAGTTGAGCCTGACAAGCGTGAATACGGGGAAGTACTTTTTAGAGAAAAAAAAATGCACCAAAGAGAGTCCCGTGTCCTGAGCTTCCACCAGAGCTTAATAGAGAATGCGTCCACCACCTTCTTCAAATGCCTCACCCCAAGGCCTCCCTCGGCTGTAGGCCTTGAAACCTTCCACCAGCTAACCCATATCTTGAGCTCTACTCCCCCCTTCGAGCCCCAAAAAAATTTAGCGAACATCTTCTCTAATCTCCCCAAAACAAACTACGGAGGGTTGCACGCAGCTAGAGTGTAGACCGGCATCGACGCAAGGACGTGCTGAATTAATGTTAGTTTGCCGCCAGAGGACAAAATTCTACAGTTCCATCCCATGAGTCTGTCGTCGATCTTCCTAAGCAGAGGATCAAACAAAGTTATCTTCTTGCGACCAATCGAGATGGGGCATCCAAGATACTGAAACGAATGATGTCTGACCTCCTCTAATTTGATTCTCCGATAAGCGGGGAAGGAAGGATGAGTAATAACCTCACTCTTCGAGCAGCTGAAAGCATTTCCCAATACCCGCTCGAACAACCTAAGGACAATCATCATGGATCTCACCGCCCGAATGTCTCCGGAGCAAAAAACAAGAATATCGTCCGTGTACCCCAAGTGAGATATGATGGGGCAGCCACTGTGCGTGGAACAGGAATGTGATGTGTTGGCGCCCGTCTTCTGCAAATTTTTACTGAGGGCCTCTACTGCAATAATGTAAAGGGCCGGGGATAGGGGGTCCCCCTGACTGACTCCCCTCGAAGATATAAAGAGCCCTGATGGCTCCCCATTGATAACTGTGAAAAACCAACAATTACTCACCGAATGAAAGATGAGCTCCCTCCAATGCTCAGAGAAACCGAAGCGCTTCAAAACCCACAAGAGGAACTGCCAATCCAGCCTATCATAGGCCTTATGAAGGTCTAATTTTATGGCAATGTTACCTCCCTGCTTGGTGTTCTCCAGATCCGAGATAAGCTCCTGCGCTAGCAAAATATTATCCGCGATCTCTCGATCTCTGACGAATCCGCTCTTCTCCGCGGAGATGATCCTAGGTAGGATACCAGCGAGTCGGTTGGCCAAAATCTTTAAGAATACCTTGTTCGAGAAGTTACAATTAAAGAATGATTGGCCAAAAATCCGAGAAGGACGAGGAGTTCTCCGACTTAGGGATGAGGGCAATGTTGGTGCTGGTCAACGACCTCGGGTATCCGAATCCAGCAAAAAATAGGCTGGCCGCTTCCAACAAATCCTCCTTGATGATATCCTAAGCATGCTTATAAAAAGAACCACTAAAACCATCCGGGCCCGCAGCGCTCCCATGGTACAGGCTCATGACCATCCCTCTAATCTCCTCCACTAAAACTATATATATACAAACACACACACACACACAATTTGTTATAAATTTGATTATATTTTAATTATAATTGTTATGGATATATATCTTTATCTTTAAAAAGAATGTCTTGAGACATAAAAGTCTTGTAACAGCTAGCCGTCTAAGCCGTACATATATTCTCACATAATTTATAATTAAAAAATTAACTAATTGTTTAATTATGTAATATTATATAACCATATATAGTCAAACACCTCATCTAGCTCATGTGGTTAAGGTGTGATGCATTCTCCTTAGTTGCTTAGGTTCGAATCCCATGGACTTATTTATAACAAATTTATTTTTAAAACCATTTTTTTACGTAATATTAATTTTTTAAATAAATGGTGGATGACTTACAAACGGCTTAGACAGCTAAATTTTGAGCTGCACACACACACAAATAAATAAATAAATAAATATATATATATATATATATATATATATATATATATATATATATATATATATATATATATATACTACTACCCAGACCAAGGGGGCGACCGCGTGGCAGACCGTGCGCCACGTGCCACCCCCATTAGTCGAGCTCGTGTTACGAAGATAACAGGGGGCTCAGTTTTTGGGAGAACGGCGCCCTGGCCTATCAGGGGCCGCCACATGTCCCTTTCGGTTCAATTTTCGCTCCCGATTTTGGGCCGACAATCATCATTTTCATATATATATATATATATATATATATATATATATATGGTAAACTGGATATGAGCCATAGTGTTCATATGCCTATAATAGCCATGCACATGTGGACCAATATGAATAGACTCCTACATATCATGTGCACTAGTACACTCAATCCCTATTGGTCTACATGTGCATTGTTTGTGTTGGAATATGAGCACTATGGTTCATATTCCGTTTACCCAATATATATATATATATATATATATATATATATATATATATATATATATTCTAATTTTTTTTAACATGAGGCATAACGCCTTGGCAGGCGTGTCTCGGCCAGGAGGCCTCGGGCACAACTTGTGTTCAAAGACTCGATGGTTCACGGGATTCTGCAATTCACACCAATGAGGGATCGAGATCCCCTCTTACGTATTCTCAAATATTTCCATAATAATACCGATCTGTATTATCCTACGGTATAAATTAATTATTAAAAAAATTGGTGGACTTAACTCGCGGTCACACATAACCCATCAAAAAGACAACAATTTTTTTACTTCTAAATCCTTCTAGTACGAATTCATGTTTAGAAGTTGGAAGGGAATCCGCATGAAAGATCTCAACGAAATAATAGCAGAAAAGAGCATAATACCATGATCTAGGTAGAAGCTGAAGCAAAAGTAGAAGTATGGAGGAGTTGTTGGTATTTTCTACTTTGCTTTGGGAGTTTTAGTCCCACATTGGAAAATCACTAATGTGTATATCTCAATATATAGCTATGTTTAGTATTGATATATGCACGTGAGGTGGTGGCCCATATGGGTTGACTTTTCTAGAGGGCTTAAATATGAACCCCTTTATGGCAATCTTAAATTTTGTCACCACCTTTGGAAAAGTTTCCTTAGGAGATAAGCCGCGACTCGAACTCGGGCTCAAGGGGGGCAAAGTGGCGCTTTGTTGGTGCACTTTGCACTTAGCATGGCGCTCTTGCACGATTTGCTAGCTCGAGCACATGCTTGGTCTGTTTGTGCTCCTTTTATGCACGAGTTGCTTGCATGATTGCTAGCTCGGATGCATGCTCAGTCGCTTTGTGTCGAGTCTTCATGCGTCCAGGAGCGCATGCTGCCAGGAGCGCATACGACATGTGCCCATGTGGCCTGTGATCATGTGGCATGTGCCCATTGTCTGTCACGCCCCAGTCCCAAAATACACGGGACCAGGTCACGTGGCATTGGCCAGCTGACACGACTCCGAAGGATATCCTAATTTAATGGATCCTATCAAAGCGTGCTACGCTGTCCTAAAATACTAACAAGTCTAATATGCTAATATATAGCAGGCAATGTCTAATCTCATCCACAGAATACAATATCATAAAGACTAAAATAAATGCTGGTAAATAAAATACAAGAGTCTGAATATTCATAATACATCTGAAATAGTCTGAATGGGGACAAACCCAGTGATATACAGAAATGGAAATAAAGTACAGAAAGAGGTAAGATAACTAGACTAGAGTATCAACTAGCTAGATATAAAAACTCTAGTCCAATGCAGCTGCGTACTCAAATCATGGGAACTCCCCTGGAAATGCCTCGTAGTCCTCAATTAGGAATCCTGTCTCTACTCCTGCTCCGTAGATGGTCGGGTACAAGTGTTCGTCCGGATCTGGAAGAGAACCAGGTCCTCAGAGGGACATATGCATGCCATAAAGTATATACTGTGTAAACTCAAGGGTAATCTAACCAGCTAAGTGAAATGCACTTTGAAGACAACCCTGGTACGTATGGGTAGGTGAGAGGTATAAAGCATAGCGTGGAGCCAGAGGCTAAGTACCTGGCATTAGCTGTAAACTAAACGCCAGGAGTATATATGCTGACTACATCACTGATCATGATAGCGCGCAGCTAGTAACCTCTGCTGGATGTATCAACAAGCATATATGCCCATAACCGGGAACCTGAGCCCATAACCGGGTAACACATGGCCCATAACCGGGTAACACTGAGGCTCACGGCCCCGCAGTTTACTCTGAAACTACGGCGGCCAAATGTCTGTCCCATACACCTACTAATTATCTTTCCCGTCTAATGTCAATATACAAGTCGCAAATGCGACGTGGACACCTCATACTATGATGCAAGTCGCTACAGAAATAAACAACTAAGCTAAATGC
This sequence comes from Iris macrosiphon, assembly GCA_036927795.1. NCBI lineage: Eukaryota > Viridiplantae > Streptophyta > Magnoliopsida > Asparagales > Iridaceae > Iris > Iris macrosiphon. The sequence goes on along the minus strand of JAYESA010000002.1, from coordinate 159,776,173 downwards.
CATCACACGTGCTGCTCATGCTGATGGCCAGTCGATCATGAAGCACGCGTCCCTACATGAACTCACTCTGTGACGTGTTAAGATACGTGTCAAGGCCTGGGAAGTCATATTGATAACTCCTCAACTTTAGGTGGGTCCACTAGACACTAGGTCAGACACAAGTCCTAACGTCAACGCCTTTGTTGACTGCACCCGAGTCTTCTCAGACGCACACAGTTAAATATTGAAACAATGAAATATGCAACTAGTTAACATCTGAATTTAGACAGCATCAACAAGGCAAGGTATACTTGCATGGAATTCTGGTGTGCATAAGCAATGCTCCGGAACCAGCAGTCAAGGTAGCACCGTCTCGGATGCCTACGAACAGATAATCCAAAATTATAAATCACTAATTTACACCATGCTTAATTATCTATGTTAACCTAGTACAAGTATACATACCTAACACATATACACATATATACTATAGATAATTTAGTAACCTATATACTTATATATACAACTGCATTTAGACATATGTACATATATACATAATGTATTAATAATATATAACATATATATATTGTTCATTATGTATAAAAAATTTAATAACATATATGTACATACTACTATAGTACACAGATATAGTATTTAAATATTTTATATCAATACCACCATACATATATAATTACATATATTCATTAGTTAATATATATATACTATAATACATTAATACATAAAATAAATACTTGCATAAAAATAATACATGATTAAATATATACATTAAAGATAGTATATATATACATAGTATAACATATATACTTATGTGTTCACTAATACATATTAAAATATGTATGTTTTAAATAGTACATTTAAAAATAGCATATATATATATTACTTAGTAATACACCAATAATTATGTACATATACACATATTCAATAAATATATATAAATAGATAATACCATATATATAATTTAATACATAGACATATATTTAGATATATTTAAATAATAATTTATGTACATAAGTAAATATACACAATATTTTTATGTATATTTAAATATGTATGTATATTCATATACATACCAATATATCCACTATAAATATACTAAGTACACAATATATATTTAATATATGTATACATATACATATATTTATTACACTAATATACTAAATACATAAGGTATATATATATAAATAAATACATTTATATACACAATATATATATATATATATATATATATATATATATATATACACACAAAATAATAAATATACCAAATATATATATTTATATATGTACACAACATATACTAAAATGTAATATACCAATACATAAAATGTATATTTAAAAATATATATACACACATATATGTATACTAGATATTAATATATATAATGTTTTTAAATACAAGTATATAGTATATACTATATGTATACATACAATACGAACTACATATATATATATATATATATATATATATATATATATATATATATATATATATATATATATATATATATATATATATATATATATATAAGCAGAATACAGTAGATATATATATAATACAGTATATATACAGGAATACATATATATATATATATATATATATATATATATATATATATATATATATATATATATATATATATATATATGTCACGACCCAGTCCCAAAATACGTAGGACTAGGAATACGTAACATGCCAGCCGTATGTATACGAACTCCAATATATGGAAACCATATACACACGTACGCTGTACATGAATATCCAATCCACAGTGGTAATATATGTCACAACAAGTCACACGCAGTTCTATATCTCATCCACAGCACAAATAATAGAATAATGGAAATCAATAACTGAATATCAAAGAAGCAGTCTCAAATAGTAATCTCAAAGTGTGATAGTCGGATGGAAATAAATCCACTGCAAATCGACTATAATAAACTACTAAAAAGAGAAGAGAATAAACTCTAATATAAGAATAAATGTCTAGAAAAGAATAGCAAATAGAATCTCTAAACAGCTGCAACGAATCACATATAATCCGAAGGTAAGACCTCCTCAGACTGATAGGTAGCGTCAGGTCCAAGTCCATACTCCTGCGGGTACTCCTGCTCATCTATATCTGGAAAGGGACCAGGTCCTCAGAGGAACATAACAAGATACAAAAAGCACATGCCAATAAAGTACTAAAAATAAACATCCATTGGGGTCGCCTAACCGTCTAAGTGAATGCAGTTAAGAACAACTTTTCCCACAAGTGAGCTATCTGGCTGAAAATCTAGGATTTGGCATGGTTCTCTATTGGAGATCCAGGGGCCTAAAAGGCACGTCATCTTTTGAACGCCAGTGGCCCGCCTGATAGTACATAATATATAGTGGTCATCACCACCCGTATCTCTGGCGGAGAATCCGGGCGCACAATAGAAAAAGTGTAAAGGAGCTCAAATGCGGTACTTGTTGTTCTCCCCACCCAATACTCTAAGCATGCCATGTCCGTGATACGATAAACCTCTAATAACCATCAGGTCTACTAGCATGCAAAGTTTCTATTGGCAGTTATCCCTATCCGTCGCACGACCTATACGTACCAGTGGCCAGCCGAGTACGCAAGTCCGTGTCCTACATGTGACTCACACTCGTGTAAGAATAGTGTCATGGCCAATGAAACATAAATGCCTCATGAAGATGGGGTAGTCTCATAAAGTAGGTCCAATGCATATACATAAATAAAAATATAGTACGACGACACCGTCGTTGCACCCAAGTTTCCTTGGACGCACAGTTTATATAGCAGTTAAAATAAATGAACTAAATAAACAGAAAATAAACATGCATGTATCATATGGAATGTAAATACAGTACAATGGCAAGGTATACTTGCCTGGCAAGAAATCTGTAAAGTGTACGCGCCCAAATGTCAAGGACACGAAACCTGAAACTAAGGACTCCGAACAAACGTCTCCGGATGCTGAAATAAATATCACCAACATTTTCGGAATGAGCAAAATAGCTAAAAAGCACATCCCTTTCGTCCAATTTGGACACAGGAGCAAAACGGTAATTTCGGGCAAAAGTGGGGTCCACGTGTGGTCCACTTTGCACCGAAAAGCGTGCCGAGGGTAACAGTCTCTAAATGGGACAAACTATAGGTCAAACAACTCTAAATGTCAATATGAACCCAACGGTATGTCCAAATGTAGATTCCGATGAGCCGAACACAATTTTGTCCAAAAAGTCAACTATGGGGCCCGTCAATTGGCGATTTGGTCAACCGTCTCAGAATTGCGTGAAAATTGGGTCACAGGACCAGCGCATTACCACGAGTCCAGTGGAGTAAGTTTCGTCGCAATCTGACAAGTGTGCACAAAATACGTGCGAGTTCCACAAAAGTTGCGACACGGGGTGTGTCCGCGGATACGGCCTGATTCCGGCGCGCACACGCGTCTGAATCAGTTCCCACAAATTTTTACGTGTCCGGTTATGCTGCGTGCACCGTTCGGTACACTTGGTACATGGCGGAGCGGTCCCGTTTGGCGGGGCGCGCTCCGTTTCACAACTTTTAGAATTATAAAAAAAGTGGGTTCGCGGAGTTTTGTGACAAATTTAATTTTGTCCACAACAGCTAATAATCTAGGGTTATTTAACAGAAAATAAACTAGGTCAAGTTTTCTACACATATCAAAAAGAATCACCGAATTCGGATCTCTGTGGTGGGAGATACGAACTCGGCAACATGGGTGGTCACCGCAGTTTTCTGCGATCTCAGAATTCGGTCTGCTCGTGCCAACTTGGACGTTGTTTTCGCCTATGGGTACACGTTGTTCGAGGTCTGCTATTAAACAAATATGGAAGAGGGTTAAGGGGTGAGCATACCGGTGAAGACGGAACGGCGTTTGGTTAAGCGAGTCGACGGGAAACCACTCCGGAGCGAAGGTGCCTCGTGTGGGAATCTGCAGTGCGCGAGGTCGGGGTCGTCGGGATGGTTTGGACGGCCTGACGGGGTTCTCTAGCTGCGGTGGCGGCTCTAGATGAGAATAGGGGTCTGGATATTTTAGGTTAGGGTTTTATGAAATAATATATATATATATATATATATATATATATATATATATATATATATATATATATATATATATATATATATATATATGATAGGAAGAGAGAGAGAATAGGAGGCGGTCCGCGTAGGGGTGCTGCGTCCGTGAAGTGGGAATGAGATAGGAGTGCTGTGCTTACATTGTAAGTTGCTTGCTTTGCTTTAAGGGCTGTGCATTTGCTAGCAAATTTGCTAGCTTGCTAGTTGGAATTGCTAAGTTAGTATTATTAGTATTATTATTATTAGTATATTATTAATTATTTCTTTATACTTTCTTTTCTTTTCTTTTCTTTTTAAATATATATATACATATATATATTTGTATATATATATATATATATATATATATATATATATATATATATATATATATATATATATATATATATATATACACATAAGAAAATTTATGGATTAGGATAATGCACACCATTAGGCTAGCAACTGCTCAAGGGGTCTCCTACATGAAATAAATTTTAAAAAATTTCTGATGGTCCCATAAGTCCTCTAAGTGCCCGAACACCTAAAATAAAAATTATTAAAAATCTATTTATCCTATTTAGCCCTAATTACTATAATTTAAATAATAATTAATAAATAAAAAGGTATATAAGATTTTCTAGGAAGGGGATTTTACATTCTACCAAACTTGTAAAAAATTTTGTCCTTAAAATTAAAATTAAGCCACGATAGAATGCAAGGATGATATAAGATATAAATTAACAATGTAAATTCATACCTTGGTCTGCGAATAGGTTCGGAAAACGCTTGCGCATGTCGTCCTCGCGCTCCCAAGTTGATTCTCCTGGTGCGCCATGCCTCCATGCTACGCGAACCAAGGGAATAGACTGGTTCCTCAACACTTTCTCTCGACGATCAAGGATTCCCACGGGTTGCTCTTGGTATAACAATCTCGGCCCAATGGTGATATCTGAATGGTCAAGAACATGACTGCTGTCTGCCACATATCGCCTGAGCTGCGACACATGGAATACGTCATGTACTCCCTCCAGTGAAGGTGGTAGCACAAGTCGATATGCCACCTCTCCAACTCTCTCGAGCACGTCAAATGGTCCAATATACCTTGGACTCAACTTGCCGCGCCCTCCGAATCGGATGGTGCCTCTGGTCGGTGATATCCTCAAGAAGACGTGATCGCCCTCTTTGAACTCCAAGGGACGACGATGAAGGTCTGTCCACTGCTTCTGCCTGTCTTGCGCTGCTCGCAAGTGTCCCTAAATCTTCTTGACTGTCTCTACGGTGTTGACCACCAACTCGGGTCCCAGAATCTGATATTCTCCCACGTCACTCCAACACACAGGAGACCTACATTTTCTTCCATACAATGCTTCAAACGGAGCCATCTGAATACTCGCTTGATAGCTATTGTTGTAAGAAAACTCTACAAGATGTAGGTGGTCCTCCCATGATCCTCCGAAGTCTAACATGCAAGCCCTCAACATGTCCTCTAAGGTCTGAATAGTACGCTCCGACTGCCCATCTGTCTGCGAGTGGTAAGATGTACTGAACTTCAGACGAATACCAAGACTCTCTTGCATGCTCCTCCAAAAGTGTGATGTAAAGCACGAATCTCTGTCCGATACAATGCTGACTGGTATGTCGTGCAATCTCACGATCTGCCTCATATATAAGTCAGCTAAAGCTTCTGTAGACTGACCCACTCTAAAAGGTATAAAATGGGCTGACTTCGTGAGTCGGTCCACTATTACCCACACTGCATCTCTCCCACTTGGACTCTTGGGAAAACCTGTGACGAAGTCCATAGTGATGTGCTCCAACTTCCACTCTGGAATCGGAAGTGGTTGCAATAATCCTGCTGTCCTCTGGTGCTCCACCTTCACTTGTTGACATACCAGACATTTAGCTACAAAGTGAGCTATCTCTCTCTTCATTCCATGCCACCAAAAGTGCTGTCGTAAGTCGCGATACATTTTGGTGCCTCTAGGATGAATAGAATAAATCGAACTATGAGCCTCTGCCATCAGCTCCTGTCGAATCTCTCCATTTGGAACATAAAGACGATCACCACATCGTAATATCCCATCCTCATGAATGCGCAATTCGGTCTGCTCTCCGGCCTCTGTCCTTTCCTTTAGTCTCCTGAATCTGGCATCTGTAGGCAAAGCTGACTTAATCCTCTCTACCAATGATGATTGAACTTGCAAGTTGGCTAGTGTCCCATTTGCTCCGGGTAATATCACTTCAATGCCAAGCTCTTGCAAGTCCTCCAATAGTTCCCTCTGTGCTGTCAAGAAGTAAGCTGCTGGCTTCCGGCTTAACGCGTCTGCTACTACGTTAGCCTTGCCTGGATGATAATGTAGCTCTATCTCGAAATCTTTCATCAACTCCAGCCATCGACGTTGCCTCATATTTAACTCCTTCTGCGTGAAGACGTACTCGAAGCTTTTGTGGTCTGTATAGATCTCCACTCGTTTCCCATATAAGTAATATCTCCATAGTTTCAGAGCAAATACAACGGCTACAAGTTCCAAGTCATGAGTCGGATAATTCTTCTCATGCACTCGTAACTGCCTAGATGCATATGCAATCACCTTGCCATGCTGCATCAATACGCTTCCCAAGCCATTTCCTGATGCGTCACTGTAGATCACATATCCTCCTGATCCTGACGGAATCGTCAATACTGGTGCTGTAGTTAGTCGTTTCTTCAACTCTTCAAAGGCGGCTTGACACTCGTTGGTCCATATAAATTCTTGGTCCTTGCAAGTCAAACGAGTCATAGGTGCCGCTATTCTTGAGAAGTTTTCCACGAACCGTCGGTAATATCCCGCAAGTCCAAGGAAGCTCCTCACCTCTGCTGCTGATTTAGGAACATGCCATGTCTCAACTGCTGAGATCTTCTCTGGATCAACAGAAATACCATCTCCTGTAACAACATGTCCAAGAAATGAAACTCTGTCTAAGAAGAACTCACATTTGCTGAGCTTAGCATATAACTGCTCTCTCCTCAAAGTCTCTAGAACAATCTACAGATGCTCCTCGTGCTCCTCGTGGCTCTTCGAATAGACAAGTATATCATCTATGAAGACGACCACAAACTGATCCAAGTACTGGTGGAAGACTCGATTCATCATGTCCATAAAGATCGCTGGAGCATTGGTCAATCCAAATGGCATGACCAAAAACTCGTAGTGTCCATATCTTGTTCTGAATGCGGTCTTCGGAATGTCCTGCTTCCGTACCTTCACTTGGTGATATCCCGATCTCAAATCTATCTTTGAGAATACCTTAGCTCCACTGAGTTGATCAAATAAGTCATCAATGCGTGGCAATGGATATTTATTCTTCACTGTCACTGCATTCAAGGCCCTGTAGTCAATGCACATTCGCACTGACCCATCCTTCTTAGGTACAAACAGCACTGGTGCTCCCCAGGGTGATGTACTCGGTCGGATAAAACCTTTCTCCTCTAGCTCTTTTAACTGTGCCTTCAGCTCGTCCATCTCCTTCTTCGCCAGTCTGTAAACATGCGATGCTATAGGTACTGCTCCGGGTGCTAGTTCAATTGAAAACTCTACGTCTCTGTCTGGGGGTAGTCCTGGCAATTCCTCTGGGAAGACGTCTAGAAATTCTGAAATAATGGGATGATAGATGACATCGTCCATTGCGAGCTGCATAACATCAAGGATTTCTGTGGATCCTCGGGCAAACTCAAGTTCAGGCTGGCCTGGTACCTTAAAAAGAATGCTTCCTCCAAAGCAATCGAAGAAAGCATGGTACTTGCTTAGCCAGTCCATTCCAAGCACAATATCAAAAGATGGCATAGGAAGGACTAAGAGTTGGGCATTCATCTCTCTGCCACGTATCACTATAGGGCCCGATCTACAAACTCGACTAACTGGTACAACTCCTCCTCCGGTAAGAATTCTAACACAACTAGATAATGGTGTAAAAGCAATGTTGTGTTTGGCAATAAAACTAGATGATATGAATGAGTGGGTGGCTCCCGTATCAAATAATGTCACAGCAGAAAAAGTAAAAGCAAGGGTAATACCTGCTATGACATCCACCTCATGATCCATGTCATCTACCTCCAATGCAAAAGCTCGTCCGTTCCTCTGCGGCTGTTCATGTCCAGTCCTCATATACTGCTCCTCCTGAGTTGGTAGCGGTGGTCCTCTCTGAAATCCTCCTGCTGCTGGGGGTCGAGGTGCTCCCGGTCTAACCATCTGCTATGCTGTCTTCGGTGCTGGAAGCGCTAGTCTCTGAACTGGCGGTGGAAGTGTCTGCTGCACTTGGCAGTCTCTCGCCAGGTGCTGTCCAGAGCCACATCTTATACACTGACCCAAGCGAGTCCGACAATCTTTTGAAACATGTCCGATCCTCCCACAATAATTACATTGGGGTTTCTCCGGAATCTGGTACGGTCCGGCTCTGTGTTGCTGATGCTGCTATGCCAAGGGACGTCTGATAGGTCCTCCCTGTTGTGTCCTAACTGGTCCCTGCTGTATCCTTGCCGATCCTTGTTGTGTCCTCAGCTGACCTCCCTTTCCTCTGCTAATAGTTTCTTGCAATCTGGCCTCTGTCAGTAGTTCAACATAAGAGACTCGGGACTGCGAGCTTGTATAATGTTGTAGCTCATGGGTCAGTCCTCGATGAAATCTCTTAGCCTTAGCCAAGTTATTTGGTAACAAAGCAGCACCATATTTGCTGAGTCGACTAAACTCGGCATCATACTCGTCCACTGTTCGGTTTCCCTGCTCCAAGTGAAGAAACTGATCATACAAGGTGTCCCTGACAGTGTCCGGGAAGTACTTTCCCTCAAAGCACTCCAAGAACTGCTCCCAAGTCTGGTAAGTACCCAACTGGCGCTCCATGGATTCCCACCAGTGATGAGCATTACCATCTAGAAGCGTCCGTACACCCGTCATCCATAGGTCCGTAGGTAACTGCGATGCCTCCAGTAGCTTCTGCGTGTGAGTGATCCAGTTGGTAGTCTTCTCCGGGCTCTCAGTGCCCTTGTACTGCCTTGGACCCATCTGAATAAGATCCTTTACTGATCCAACCCTAGCTCGAGGTACTGGAGCTAGTGCTTGGACTGGTACAGTAGCCTGTGCAGCCATCCTCTCCAGTGCTGCCAAAAATTCTTGCCCCTGCTCGGCTGTCTGCTGCTGCTGTTCCTATATCATCATCTGAAAGAATTGGAACATCTGCGCTTGGCCATCTTGCGGTACTGGGACAGGTGGAAGGTTCCCAATAGGTGAAGCAGGAAGATCAGATGGAACTGGAGTGTGAGTCTGTCCATCTGGCCCCGGAAGCCTGGGAATCGTTGGGGTCCCTCCTCGAGTCTGACCATTGACTCCAGAAGTTGTGTCGCCATTAGCGGCAGTGCATCCATTTTGTAAATCCATCTCTCTGCAGGTGATGTACGAAACAATTAGAAAAGTACAGGAATTAAACAGGATGCAAGTATTAAATAGGAAGGATGAGTTTCAGTCAAGCGTGGATGAGATCCTTATACTATATTCCTATACGCAGGCTTGTTCGGTACAGTAACGTAACCGAGACAATATATTCTCGACCTGCATGGGCCACCACTAAAAATATGTCACGCCCCAGTCCCAAAATACGTAGGACTAGGAATACGTAACATGCCAGCCGTATGTATACGAACTCCAATATATGGAAACCATATACACACGTACGCTGTACATGAATATCCAATCCACAGTGGTAATATATGTCACAACAAGTCACACGCAGTTCTATATCTCATCTACAGCACAAATAATAGAATAATAAAAATCAATAACTGAATATCAAAGAAGCAGTCTCAAATAGTAATCTCAAAGTGTGATAGTCGGATGGAAATAAATCCACTGCAAATCGACTATAATAAACTACTAAAGAGAGAAGAGAATAAACTCTAATATAAGAATAAATGTCTCGAAAAGAATAGCAACTAGAATCTCTAAACAGCTGCAATGAATCACATATAATCCGAAGGTAAGACCTCCTCAGACTGATAGGTAGCGTCAGGTCCAGGTCCATACTCCTGCGAGTACTCCTGCTCATCTATATCTAGAAAGGGACCAGGTCCTCAGAGGGACGTAACAAGATACAAAAAGCACATGCCAATAAAGTACTGAAAATAAACATCCATTGGGGTCGCCTAACCGTCTAAGTGAATGCAGTTAAGAACAACTTTCCCACAAGTGAGCTATCTGGCTGAAAATCTGGGATTTGGCATGGTTCTCTATTGGAGATCCAGGGGCCTAAAAGGCACATCGTCTTTTGAACGCCGGTGGCCCACCTGATAGTACATAATATATAGTGGTCATCACCACCCGTATCTCCGGCGGAGAATCCGGGCGCACAATAGAAAAAGTGTAAAGGAGCTCAAATGCGGTACTTGTTGTTCTCCCCACCCAATGCTCTAAGCATGCCATGTTCGTGACACGATAAACCTCTAATAACCGCCAGGTCTACTAGCATGCAAAGTTTCTATTGGTAGTTATCCCTATCCGTCGCACGACCTATACGTACCAGTGGCCAGCCGAGTACGCAAGTCCGTGTCCTACATGTGACTCACACTCGTGTAAGAATAGTGTCATGGACAATGAAACATAAATACCTCATGAAGATGGGGGTAGTCTCATAAAGTAGGTCCAATGCATATACATAAATAAAAACATAGTACGACGACACCGTCGTTGCACCCAAGTTTCCTTGGACGCGCAGTTTATATAGCAGTTAAAATAAATGAACTAAATAAACAGAAAATAAACATGCATGTATCATATGGAATGTAAATACAGTACAATGGCAAGGTATACTTGCCTGGCAAGAAATCTGTAAAGTGTACGCGCCCAAATGTCAAGGACACGGAACCTGGAACTAAGGACTCCGAACAAACATCTCCGGATGCTGAAATAAACATCACCAACGTTTCCGGAATGAGCAAAATAGTTAAAAAGTACATCCCTTTCGTCCAATTTGGATACAGGGGCAAAACGGTAATTTCGAACAAAAGTGGGGTCCACGTGTGGCCCACTTTGCACCGAAAAGCGTGCCGAAGGTAACAGTCTCTAAATGGGACAAACTATAGGTCAAACAACTCTAAATGTCAATACGAACCCAACGGTATGTCCAAATGTGGATTCCGATGAGCCGAACACAATTTTGTCCAAAAAGTCAACTGTGGGGCCCGCCAATTGGCAATTTGGTCAACCGTCTCAGAATTGCGTAAAAATTGGGTCACAGGACCAGCGCATTACCACGAGTCCAGTGGCACAAGTTTCATCATAATCTGACAAGCGTGCACAAAATACGCACGAGTTCTACAAAAGTTACGACACGGGGTGTGTCCGCGGATACGGCCTGATTCCGGCGCGCACACGCATTCGAATCAGTTCCCACGAATTTTTACGTGTCCGGTTACGCTGTATGCATCGTTCGGTACACTGCTATACGGCGGGGCGGTCCCGTTTGGCGGGGCGCGCTCTGTTTCACAACTTTTAGAATTGTGGAAAAAGTGGGTTCACGAAGTTTTGTGACAAATTTAATTCTGTCTACAGCAGCTAATAATCTAGGGTTATTTAATAAAAAATAAACTAGGTCAAGTTTTCTACACATATCAAAAAGAATTACCGAATTCGGATCTCTGTGGTTGGAGATACGAACTCGGCAACATGGGTGGTCACCGCAGTTTTCTGCGATCCCAGAATTTGGTCTGCTCGCACCAACTTGGGCATTATTTTTGCCTATGGGTACACGTTGTTCGAGGTCTGCTATTAAACAAATATGGAAGAGGGTTAAGGGGTGAGCATACCGGTGAAGACGGAACGGCGTTTGGTTAAGCGAGTCGATGGAAAACCACTCCGGAGCGAAGGTGTCTCGTGTGAGAATCTGCAGTGCGCGAGGTCGGGGTTGTCGGGATGGTTTGGACGGCCTGACGGGATTCTCTGGCTGCGGTGGCGGCTCTAGATGAGAAGAGGGGATCTGGATATTTTAGGTTAGGGTTTTATAAAATTATATATATATATATATATATATATATATATATATAGGATAGGAAGAGAGAGAGAATAGGAGGCGGTCCGCGTGGGGGTGCTGCGTCCGTGAAGTGGGAATGGGATAGGAGTGCTGTGCTTACATTGTAAGTTGCTTGCTTTGCTTTAAGGGCTGTGCATTTGCTAGCAAATTTGCTAGCTTGCTAGTTGGAATTGCTAAGTTAGTATTATTAGTATTATTATTATTAGTATATTATTAATTATTTCTTTATACTTTCTTTTCTTTTCTTTTCTTTTTAAATATATATATATACATATATATATATATATATATATATATATTTGTATATATATATATATATATATATATATATATATATATATATATATATATATATATATAAGAAAATTATACCAATACGTAAATTAGGCCGAGGGGGATCCGTGGACTGGCCGTCGGCGGCGTGGTGGCCGGGCGGAGCTCCGGCAGCGCTCGGGGAGGGTCGGCAGCAGCAGTAGTAATTTGTGGTCGACTGTGCTGTGGGGGCAGGGGCGGCCAGCTGAGGAGTCGTCCGGGGCTGAGAGTTGGTGGGGACGGAGGAGGTCGGTCGGGGAAGAGGTCGGCCAAGTACGGCGGCCGGGCGTGCTACGGTGGTGGAGCAATCGAAGCTCGGGTGGTCGGCTCAAGCTCGGGGAGGGGTGAGCTCGGGTTGATGACAGTGGAGATAGAGGTGGCTGTGGGCGGACTTGGTGGCCGGGGGCAGTGGTCGTAGGTGGGGGAAAGGTCGCCGGAGGGGGTCGGGTCGTTGTGGTGGTGGCTGAAGGCGGGGGCTGGCCGGAAGAGGGCGGCGGGAAGCTTGGGTAGGGTTGGGCTGAGGGTGTGTAGGTTTTTAGAAAATTGGGTTTTGGTTGTGGTTTTCTAGGTTTGTGTGCCATTTAATGTGAGATGACATGCCCTATATGTAGGAGAGAGAGGGGGGGCTGCCTTGGGATTAGGGCCGGCTGGGTGTTATTTTTGGAGAGTTGGGGAGGCTTCATCATGATGTGGGGAGGGCTAGGATTGAGGGGTTCAAAATGTAGGGTGGAGATATGTCCCCAAAAAGTAATGTAGGTACATAAAAATGGGAGGAAAAACTATGATGGACCGGTCAAGGGAAGGGGGTCTCATTCTTCATGTGGTTGGACTAATGAGAAGGGGCACCTTACTGCAAATTTGCATAAAAGTCCCTGAACAATTAGGAAATTGCACAAAAGCTAAAATTAAGGATTTGATGTGACAAACACCATATTTGTATTTTGTATTGGACTAGAATGGTGTATGATATTTTGTATGAGGCTTGTGGGTGTGTGTGTGAGTTTTGGTTGGAGTTGGGTCTAATTTGAACGAGGTTGGGTCACTACATTAATTTAATTAAAATTAATGCACTAGGTGTTATTTAATTAATTAAAAATAACCGGGGGGTCAAAATTGGGTGGCTCAAGCGTCATGGGCATGGTAGGCTTAGAGTATAATAATATCATAACTTGGGCTGGACAAAACATGTTGAGGTTGGGTCTCAATCTCGATTGGAACGGACAACGAATATAAATATGCAATTAATTGAATTTATGTATGGACGTTTGTAACGACTTTTGTGCGACTAAAATTAGGCACAAAAATCAGTATTCGGTGGTTGCACAAGGGTCATTATGGTAGGTTAGTATGTCTAGGCAAAGTGTATAGAATTTGTTTCAGGGTAACAGCTAGTGTAGTGTCCTAAATATCGGGACAACGGTAAGGTGTCATAAGTAATAAAAGCATTACACAAATATTTAATACTATGTATAATAAATTCTAATTAGGACCAAAATAACCCTAATCATGCTATCTAAGTTAATTAAAATAAATTTTTGGTCGAGGGGATTTACAATCTACCTAACTTATAAGAATTTTATCCTCGAAATTAAAATAACACATAATAAGCTATAAATTATCAAGCAATGCTACGGACATACCTAGGGTTGGTGGGGCTGGTGTTTGTACTATCTGCCGAGCTCTATCGCTATACTGGGAACACTCCTGAGCTTGATGTTGGGTCGATCCGCACCTCAAGCACAGTCCTAGTCTTCTTCTGCGATCTTTCTGGACATGTCCCTTCTTTCTGCAAAAGTGACACGTCGGTAGCTCCCTCTGCTGATATGGCACAATCTTCTGTTGTGTCTGCACTCCTGAATGGTGAATTGGTCCTCCTGCTCCGGGCTGAGCTCTGGCTGGTGTAGTCGTACTGGAATGTCTTGATCCTCTGCTAATAGCCTCCTGGATCCTCGCCTCTGATAGGATCTCTTCATAAGAGATCCTCGCCTGAGTAGTGGTATACCTCTGCAGCTCGAAGGAAAGGCCATGGTGGAATCTCCTGGCCTTCTCCAGGTCATTGGGGATCAGGGCTGCACCGAATTGGCTGAGTCGGCTGAACTCCGCGTTGTAGGCGTCCACGGTCAAGTTTTCTTGCTCCAGGTGTAGGAATTGAGAGTAGAGGGCATTCCTGACCGTAGCCGAGAAATACTTCACATTGAAGTACTCTAGAAACTGGTCCCACGTCTGCGTCTTGCCTATGCTGTGCTCTATGGATTCCCACCAGTGATGGACATTGCCTTTAAGCTGGGCCCTCACTGTGGTCATTCAGAGGTCTGGGTGTAACTGTGAAGCCTTTAGTAGCATCTCCGTGTTGGCTACCCAATCGGAGATCTCTTCCACGGTCTCGCTACCCGAAAAAGTGTCCGGGCCCATATAGCGGAACTATCGTACCATACAAACTGTTTGAGCTGGTGGAGGTACTAGTACGGGTGCTAGGGCAGGTGTTCTCTCCATTACTGCCATCAAACTCTGTCTCAATGTTTCGGTTTGATGCCATTGTGCCTGCATCATCGTCTGAAAGAACTGCATCATCTGGGGTTGTCCCTCCGCTGGTGGCATCTGGGGTAGGAACTGTGGAGGTGGTGGTAGTGCTACCTCCGGCTGCCTCATCGGCATCTCCTCGGATGTTGGCCTCTCGAACTGCGGCATCGGAGTAGCCCTCGAGGTCTGTCCCTCGAAGTGCTGCATCGGGACCGTCTGCGAAGTCTGGACCTCTGGCTGCTGCGTTCTGTCATCGGGAGAGGTTTGATGCCAGTGTATCATCGGGGCTTGGGGGATCACCTGTGCCTGTGGCTGAGGCTGCTCTCCAGGTGGTCCCTGGGATGTCTCCTCCCTCGGTGCGGGGGCTGATGGTACTATGGCACCAAGTGTCTCACGTCTGCTGTGGAGGTTTATCTCGCTGTAAGAGATAGAACTTCATTAAAAGAGTATGGAATAACAAGCAGGATGCAGATATTTAATCAAATACGAAGGAGGTTCAAAGGCAAAAAGTGGATAAGATCTATTAATTTCTATCCTATTGCAGGCTCGTTGGGCATGTTACCATACCATAAGCGATAAACATGACCTGCATGGGCCACCACTAAAACCATGTCATACCCCAGTCCCAAAATATACGGGACCAGTTCACGTGGCATTGGCCAGCTGATACGACTCCGAAGGATATCCCAATTTAATGGATCCTATCGAAGCGTGCTACACTGTCCTAAAATACTAACAAGTCTAATATGCTAATATATAGCAGGCAATGTCTAATCTCATCCACAGAATACAATATCATAAAGACTAAAATAAATGCTGGTAAATAAAATATAAGAGTCTGAATATCCATAATACATCTGAAATAGTCTGAATGGGGACAAACCCACTGATATACAGAAATGGAAATAAAGTGCAGAAAGAGGTAAGATAACTAGACTAGAGTATCAACTAGCTAGATATAAAAACTCTAGTCCAATGCAGCTGCGTACTCAAATCATGGGAACTCCCCTGGAAATGCCTCGTAGTCCTCAATCAGGAATCCTGTCTCTACTCCTGCTCCGTAGATGGTCGGGTACAAGTGCTCGTCCGGATCTGGAAGAGAACCAGGTCCTCAGAGGGACATATGCATGCCATAAAGTATATACTGTGTAAACTCAAGGGTAATCTAACCAACTAAGTGAAATGCACTTTGAAGACAACCCTGGTACGTATGGGTAGGTGAGAGGTATAAAGCATAGCGTCGAGCCAGAGGCTAAGTACCTGGCATTATTTGTAAACTGAATGCCAGGAGTATATATGCTGACTACATCACCGATCATGATAGCGCACAACTAATAACCTCTGCTAGATGTATCGACAAGCATATATGCCTATAACCGGGAACCTGAGCCCATAACCGGATAACACATGGCCCATAACCGGGTAACACTGAGGCTCACGGCCCCGCAGTTTACTCTGAAACTACGACGGCCAAATGTCTGTCCCATACGCCTACTAATTATCTTTCCCGCCTAATGTCAATATACAAGTCGCAAATGCGACGTGGACACCTCATACTATGATACAAGTCGCTACAGAAATAAACAACTAAGCTAAATGCCGTCACACGTGCTGCTCATGCTGATGGCCAGTCGATCATGAAGCACGCGTCCCTACATGAACTCACTCTGTGACGTGTTAAGATACATGTCAAGGCCTGGGAAGTCATATTGATAACTCCTCAACTTTAGGTGGGTCCACTAGACACTAGGTCAGACACAAGTCCTAACGTCAACGCATTCGTTGACTGCACCCGAGTCTTCTCGGACGCGCACAGTTTAATATTGAAACAATGAAATATGCAACTAGTTAACATCTGAATTTAGACGGCATCAACAAGGCAAGGTATACTTGCCTAGAATTCTGGTGTGCACAAGCAATGCTCCGGAACCAGCAGTCAAGGTAGCACCGTCTCGGATGCCTACGAACAGATAATCCAAAATTATAAATCACTAATTTACACCATGCTTAATTATCTATGTTAACCTAGTACAAGTATACATACCTAACACATATACACATATATACTATAGATAATTTAGTAACCTATATACTTATATATATAACTGCATTTAGACATATGTACATATATACATAATGCATTAATAATATATAACATATATATATTGTTCATTATGTATAAGGAAATTAATAACATATATGTACATACTACTATAGTACACAGATATAGTATTTAAATATTTTATATCAATACCACCATGCATATATAATTACATATATTCATTAGTTAATATATATACTATAATACATTAATACATAAAATAAATACTTGCATAAAAATAATACATGATTAAATATATACATTAAAGATAGTATATATATACATAGTATAACATATATACTTATGTGTTCTCTAATACATATTAAAATATGTATGTTTTAAATAGTACATTTAAAAATAGCATCTATATATTACTTAGTAATACACCAATAATTATGTACATATACACATATTCAATAAATATATATAAATACATAATACCATATATATAATTTAATACATAGACATATATTTAGATATATTTAAATAATAATTTATGTACATAAGTAAATATACACAACATTTTTATGTATATTTAAATATGTATGTATATTCATATACATACCAATATACCCACTATAAATATACTAAGTACACAATATATATTTAATATATGTATACATATACATATATTTATTACACTAATATACTAAATACATAAGGTATATATATATATATAAATACATTTATATACACAATATATATATATATATATATATATATATATATATATATATATATATATATATATATATATATATATATATATATATATATATATATATATATATATATTTATATATTTACAAAAAATAATAAATATACCAAATATATATATTTATATATGTACACAACATATACTAAAATGTAATATACCAATACATAAAATTTATATTTAAAAATATGTATACACACATATATATATACTAGATATTAATATATATAATGTTTTTAAATAAAAGTATATAGTATATACTATATGTATACATACAATACGAACTATATATATATATATATATATATATATATATATATATATATATATATATATATATATATATATATATATATATATATATACTAAAATAGAATACTGGGTATTTATATAGGTTATATACATAAAATACCAAAATAGTATGTACACTATACTAAAACAGTATATGTAAACCATGCATTACAAATATACTCCGTATAGTACTGTATTTGTATATAAAAATTATATCTATACGTAGATTAGGCCGAGGGGGATCCGTGGACTGGCCGTCAGCGGCGTGGATGGCCGGGCGGAGCTCCGGCAGCGATCAGGGAGGGTCGGCAGCAGCAGCAGTAGTCTGTGGTCGATTGTGCTGCGGGGGCGGGGGCGGCCAGCTGAGGCGTCGTCCGGGGCTGAGAGTCGGCGGGGACGGAGGAGGTCGGTCGGGAAAGAGGTCGGCCAAGTACGGCGGCCGAGCGTGCTACGGTGGCGGAGCAATCGAAGCTCGGGTGGTCGGCTCGAGCTCGGGGAGGGGTGAGCTCGGGTTGAGGACAGTGGAGATAGAGGTGGCTGTGGGCGGACTTGGTGGCCGGGGGCGGTGGTCGTAGGTGGGAAAAAGGTCGCCGGAGGGGGTCGGGTCGTTGTGGGGGTGGCCAGAGGCGGGGGCTGGCCGGAAGAGGCCGACGGGAAGCTCGGGTAGGGTTGGGCTGAGGGTGTGTAGGTTTTTAGAAAATAGAGTTTTAGTTGGGGTTTTCTAGGTTTGTATGCCATTTAATGTGAGGTGACATGCCCTATATGTTGGAGAGAGAGTATGGGGGGGGGGGGCTGCCTTGGGATTAGGGCCGGCTGGGTGTTATTTTTGGGGAGTTGTGGAGGCTTCATCATGATAAGGGGAGGGTTAGGATTGAGGGGTTCAAAATATAGGGTGGAGATATGTTCCCAAAAAGTAATATAGGTACATAAAAATGGGAGAAAAAACTATGATAGACTGGTCAAGGGAAGGGGGTCTCATTCTTCATGTGGTTGGACCAATGAGAGGGGGCACCTTACTGCAAATTTGCATAAAAGCCCCTATATAATTAGGAAATTGCACAAAAGCTGAAATTGAGGATTTGATGTGACAAACACCATGTTTGTATTTTGTATTGGACTAGAATAGTGTATGGTGTTTTGTATGAGGCTTGTGGGTGTGTGTGTGGGTTTGGGTTGGAGTTGAGTCTAATTTGAACGAGGTTGGGTCACTACATTAATTTAATTAAAATTAATACGCTAGGTGTTATTTAATTAATTAAAAATAACCGGGGGTCAAAATTGGGTGGCTCAAGCGTCATGGGCGTGGTAGGCTTAGAGTATAATAATATCATAACTTGGGCTGGACAAAACAGGTTGAGGTTGGGTCTCAATCTCGATTGGAATGGACAACGAACGTAAATATGCAATTAATTGAATTTACATACGGACGTTTGTAATGACTTTTGTGCGACTAAAATTAGGCACAAAAATCAGTATCCGGGGTTTGCACAAGGGTCATTATGGTAGGTTAGTATGTCTAAGCAAAGTGTATAGAATTTGTTTCAGGATAACAGCTAGTGTAGTGTCCTAAATATCGGGACAACGGTAAGGTGTCCTAAGTAATAAAAGCATTGCACAAATATTTAATACTATGTATAATAAATTCTAATTATGACCAAAATAACCCTAATCATGCTATCTAAGTTAATTAAAATAAATTTTTGGTCGAGGGGGTTTATATTGTCACACCCTGATCCCGAAGGTCCCGATAACTCCCTTGCCCGATGTGAATCATCGTACCTTGGTGCTCCTGCGGGGCGTATATCATTTGTCATCGAGGCATGATGTTGTGCGAGCCTGGGATTATGCTCGCACAAGGCAACATCATTAAAGTTTGTGGCTATCATCTAATTGATCGAGTACACAGGGGAGGGACAATGTTACAAACAATAATCCATCTGAGTAAATGGTGTAAAGCTCAAGGAACGAGGTTCTCTGAATATAATGGCATCATTCCATACATTATGTCCCTCTATACAAAAGTGGCTCAAAATATCTCAATACGGCTCAAGGCATTGACACAAAAATTTTGGGTCCTGGGGATGAGGCAAGGCTATCGCTTCCTCGAATGATCCAACACCTGCGAACAAGCAAACTGTTTATGGGTTAACACTTTTATCACTACCATATTTTCTAAGAAAGGGTATTTTAGTAATTTCCTATTTAATTAAACATTGTGCTTGATAAATAATTATTTGTGGTATTATTTAATTGTTATTAGATGTTAGTTATTTAATTTGGATTTGTGTTAGTGGACCTAACTAGTTTAGTTTGGACCCATGGACCAACATGAATTAATTAGTTAGACTTAGCCCAATTAGAAAGCCCATTGTTAAGGAGATGGATTAAATTAATTAAATTATTAGACTATAAGCTTCATTCCTTAATTATTTCTTCATGAGAGGCCCTAAGGGGTATAATGGACATTACATGATAACTTGAGGGAGAGGAAAAGGGGTCGGCCTATTTAAAAAGAGGGGAAAATTTCTCTCTCCTCTTTTTATTCCAAATCTAGATCTAGAATTTCCCACTACCAAATTTTCTTCATTCCTATTTCATTTCTCTACCAGATTTCATTCCAATTCCTTCCCAAATTACCATTAGAGACTTGAGAATCAAGAATCTAGAAGGAGAAAGTAAGGATCTACAAGTTGGAGGCAATTTTATCTCAATTGGAGGTTTCATTGGGAATCCATCTCCCAATAGGTATAATTCAGTTTTTTCCCTTAAATTAAGTTCTAAATATGAGATTTAACCATGGAAAATCAACCCATATGCATAGGCTACCCATAGGATTTGGTTTTGTGTTCATAGGAGGCCTATGGAGAAAGTTATGGTACTTTTTGTGTCAATTTAGGGGGAATTCCGAGATTGACATTTGTCGTGTGTGTCAATTGATCCTATAGATCAATTTGGTATGTGTTTATGTGTTTGGGGCTAGTGTCATGTTCACAATTGGGTACGTGTAGGTCGTATCATAATAATTTGGTGATACGTATTGTTTTGGGGTTTTCCCTCCGACACGGGACTTTGTACATGTCATATTTTGACACAGACACGTAGATCTATATTTGACACTTTGTATTATTCATAAATAATATATGTGACTTGTTTGTGGCCTTCGGGGTACAATTGGATGTGTGGTGGACTCGTGTCACATGCGTATCCTAAATCTAGTGGGATACGGTGTAATACTCTCCATATGTTGTGTAATTATATGTAGATCTAATTATTGTGCTCTTAATTCATGTAGATTGTATTTATATATATATATATATATATATATATATATATATATATATATATATATATATATATATATATAATGTATTATAGTGTATTTATTATAGTATTTATTGTATCATAGATCTATGTATTATATATATGTACTAAGAGAGTATATATATTATGTAGCATTTCTTCTACATGCATTAATATATATGTTATAGTATATAGTATGGGTACATATGTATATGTTTTTATAAAATATATATGTATGTTTAATTGGGTAATTATTTATACATAGTTGTTATATGATTATTTATATATATGTATAGATGTATAAATATAATGTATTTATGTATGTGTGTGTTGAGGCTATGTCCTAATATGTACATATTAATTAGAGGGTGTATTTATAGTTTATTTGGTAATTATATATATAAATATATATTTATTATGAGTTTATATATATATAGGCTTTTGGCGACGGATGGATTAATGACAGCCACTGTCATTAATAACAGCGGAAGAACAGCAGCAGCCGCTGTAGCAATGGAAGTGCCATTAATGACAGCAGCCGTTGTCATTAATAGCAGCAGCAGCGGCGAGAATGTTTAGCAGCGACGACAGTTGCTTCTGTGACGGTTACAAACCGTCACCAAAACAGCAGCAACAGTGCAGAGTTTCAGCATCAACATTGACAGCAACTTCAGCGACAGGCATAAACTGTCACTAATGAGCAGCGTATCAGAAAATCAGTATTTCAGCACAGTTTTCAGCGATGATTGGCAGATTTTATATTTATATGATTATATACTTTTATATATATATGTATCAATATTGATATAATATATTATTAATTGCTAATTCTTTATATGTATATATTTAGTATATATATATATATATATATATATATATATATATATATATATATATATATATATATATATATATATATAAGGGTAATTAATATAACAAGGTATTGGGAATTACCTTGAGGAAACCAAAGTAATTGGAAATACCCAAGGTATTGGGTTTGGGTGTCAAGTTTGTGATTATTGTTGGGATACCAAGTTGGTTCAAAACTACGGTACCTATTTGATGTTGTAATTATGATTCTATATATTTAATAATTAATTGTTTGGTATATATTATTGATGTTTTATCTTGGGAATTACGTATCCGGAGATACGGTATCCTAACTATTTAAGATGTGGTTTTTATGGCTTAGACTTTAGTATCTTGAACCCAATATTTTTGTGTTATGTTTTAGCAACCTAGAAATACTTAGTTGACCTTAGTTTGACCATAGTTTGACCATAGTTGACCATTGTTGATTTTTGACTTAGAATTGACTTATTGACCTAGAAGTTGACTAGTT
Source organism: Iris macrosiphon (assembly GCA_036927795.1). NCBI lineage: Eukaryota > Viridiplantae > Streptophyta > Magnoliopsida > Asparagales > Iridaceae > Iris > Iris macrosiphon. Next base: position 159,753,461 of record JAYESA010000002.1, on the reverse strand, counting down.
TAACTTATTTTCTTTCCGAAACCTTGTATTGATATTGTATTCCATATCTAGGTCTTCGAGGCACCGTGTTAGACATCTGTGAGACTATTCATTGGACTTCAGGCGAGTACATTCTCTGACAGTTTCTCATTTATGATATCCTCTATGTTCATTGTATCTAGTATAGATATCCATGTTCTCTTGACACTATGGTTACACAGATTGGTATATCCGGATCTCGTCATGAGATGTTATTCCTTGGTATATGGTGTATATGGTGCAAGTATTATTTTATTGGTTATCTTGTACATGTACAGACACTGATTCTCGGGAAGACTAGCTATCTTCTTGGGGAATCTCGTGCCATAGCATACCATGGTTGGATCTATTATACCAGTCGAGGGTGGAGAGTATTAGTATAGATATGTGATCAATACCCCTATTGTATAAAGTACTGATTACTGAATAGTGTTGATCATACACCGCACGTATGATTAGCCAGGCCGTATTGCATCTTGCCCAAGCCGATCACATGTTAAGCTAGTACTCACACACTTAGTCATTAGTATTCTTGTTCATTGGCATATTGTTCATTATTGTATTTATTTCAGTATTTTCTTATTGTATGTATCTATTGTGCATCTTGTATATTCACATCTATTTACTGCTACATAGTTTTTATCATTGATTAGAACTGCTGTTAGAGATGTACTCTGCTCCTTTCCTGACTAGATATATTTTTCCAGATGACAATGAGGAGTGGTACCCTACCTATTATGGACATCAAGATGTTATGGGTTTAGAGTCTGAGACCCTGGCTTAGGAGGGACTTATCCCAACTGAGACAGTTGACCGGGGTATAGTAGCTTCTTAGTATTCTTTGTACTGGATTTGTCTTCAGCTTATTTTGTTATTTCTTTTAGAATCATTGATGTATTATTTTAGACTCATGAGTTGTATTGTGACTATTCTATTATTTATCTGATTAGTGTTCATTTCCATCTTAGTTCTGTGATTGAGTATATTATTATTATTGGCGATTTATTATATTGTTAGATAGATTACCCAAACAGTGTTCTACCGCCGATTCTGCGGCGTAGGCTGGGCGTTATTTCTGACTTGTACCCTTACACAGGGTGCGGGTCGTGACAACTTTGGAGAAAGTACTGGTGAGTATAAAATCAACGAACAGAAGCAACATTCACTAAAACCAACGCTAATTAATTATGTTATAAAATATTATATTACCAGTGATCTTTATAGTTTTACCTAGGTTCGTTTCATGTAGTTCGGGAATGGACCTAGGTTCCTTACATTCAGTACAGGAACGGAGTAATATTACTTCTTTTTGGAAACATCCTTGAAATCGGAATTTTATGTTCGATATACAAGCAAGCAGACAATGCAAACATTTCAAGCACGATGTGTCAATTCTTATACAACCCGGGTGTGCTCAGCGTGTCTCGTGAGTCATATCCATATCTTTAAAGACTCTAGCATACATTTAGTGGACTATCCTTTTTATTCTATTCTAGACGATCATCATATTCAAGCAAGAATGCAAGTCTAGGTGTAATGCAAGACAATAAGCAAAACAATATGTATCATTTATATAGTAATTCTTACACCTTGCCAAACGGTTATCTCTGCAGCAGACATACAAGTTAGCAACATATGCATTTATAAACAAGGTTCTCTTTCCATGTCTGTCTCTGCATTAAATAGTTAGGTATGCAAGAAGGTTAGCCTAGCATGTGCCCTAACTATATGATGGCCCCTAAGTGTGGATCATTGTGATTAGCAATTGGGACGTACAAGCCCTTCTTAATAATGACGTATCGGCTAATATCTGCTGAGACACGTGGTTGCTATCCACTAAAATATGCTCAAAATAGCAGCCAAGATTCATGGTTCAGTACTACACTAAAAGCCATACCCCCTTAATCGCGAGGATTCTAAGACTCAGGGTGTTCGATTAGTCTTTCCCAGGATGAACGATTTTTAGTACCCCAGAAATCGTTCGAGAGACCCGATACCTTGTGCATAAGTTATCAGATCAATGCATGAATAAAATTCTATCAGATGAAGACTATATGATGCACATATCAATAAACAAGCAAACATGATATCAAGCGATAGAGCCAGAGCTCTTAATTCTCTTCTTTCAATCAATTCGATAGGTTCGATAAGTTTAATCTATTTGATAGGTTCAATCATTTTGATAGGTTTAATCTTCTTTCTTTCAATCAATCGATAGGTTCAAGAGCATACAATATAAGTTATTCAAATAGTTCTATCTTTCAAGCATCAATGACAAGCAAAATGTGGCATGATTATTCTATCTCTTTTAGCTAAGCATGTAGTTCTACTCTTGTTTTAGCATACGATGAAAACATAAGAACATTCTTTTACTTTTGTTTATTGGCATGGCAATAGTTCGTTCAATATCGGTGTTCGTGTAACTAAGTATGCAATATTCAATTCTTTAACTTAGCATAGCAATGGTTCTATCTCTTTATACAAGCATAGAAGTTCTCTAGTTAAGCAAGCATGTTCTCTTTCTATCATTCTCATGTGATCGTTATCTTATTTAAGCATTATTAAGGCGTACAAGAATCAGAGAATGAAGTTCTGCCCACTCACCTAGATCAGTCATCTTCTGGTTCAATAAGGAGCTCTCCAAGAAGATTTTCTTTTTAAGTCAGTAAACCGATATCTCTTGTACATAGTGCCAACGCAGAGCGGAGAACTACACCCATGCGCCATATGCCCATGCGGCCTATACTCATGCGGCCTGGTCCATGTGGCCAGTGGATATGAGACAAGGTACAATATCTGATATGGAGGGACATGATCTGTTGTTGGCGGAGTCAGGCGGCGCAGATGGCTCGTGGTGGCATGTAGTTTTTTGTGCCATGGGCTGCTGCTTTCGGCGCCTATCAGCACTGTCTGTTCTCTGTGGCCACTTTCTGTATTTGGCGACGCATACGACGGAGGTGGTGCATGCGTCTTGGTAACTGGTCAGACAACGCACATGCGACACGTACTATCTTGTGCCGCATAGGTGCTAATTTTTTCTATATATAGAGGAGCTTCTCTTTCATTTGAGGAGTGGAAAAAACCAATAGCACCAGTTCATATGCGGCCCAGAGAGCTCCCCTTTACATAGTAATTTTTGAATGATCTGAAGGTGACTTAGAGCATTCTAGAAGTTCTTGTGTGAACTTGCTAGATCCTGGGGGCAGATCGTCGTGTAGGGAAAATCTTGCCTTGACCACCGGTGGTTTTGATTACCCCAGTAAGGAGTTTCTTTATTTGTATTTCTCTTCTTGTGTCCGTTCTTTTTCATTGTAGCGTCTGCGAACGTAAAGAGAAGAATATTTTTTCCTTTGTTGTTGTATTTTTATTTTTTTGTTCAATCAGTTTGTAATCTGTTCCTAGTGTTATACTTCTTTGAGGTTGCGTGTCACTGTAGAAAAACTCTTGTATGAATCTCAGTGCACCAACTTCTCTTCTGGAGTTAGTAGAGACAAACTCTTGTGCGAGTCTGTACTTTTTGGCTACCTTTTCTTCTTTGATCTGACTTCAGGACTAACAATCTCAAGGCTAGATCCGAGTTAGAATGGACAACCACTCAAACCTTCTCGATAATAGCTTTTACAAGCTTGAGAAGTTTGATGGTGAATACTACAATATTTGGAGGAGGAAGATCTTCTTGAATCTTTGTCTTATCAAAGTTGCTTATGTATTGGTTGATCCTGAATCTACCTTTCCCGAAGATGGAGGAGAGCTTGTCGTTGGCGTGGCACAGGACGCGTGTCATGCCCTGGCCCCGAGGGCCGCCCGGACCACCGCTTCTTCCGTCGAAATTGGACGCGAATCACCGCACCTCGGCACCTTCCCGACGGGGCAAAGAATGGACCATTTGATACCGAGACGTGATGCCGTGCGAGCCTGGGGTTGCGCCCGCACAAGGTCACATCATTAGAGTTTGTTTGGCTATCATCGCATCAATTGAGTAAGCAGCGGAGGGACATTATTGTAATGCAATGCATTTAGCCAAATGAGTATTCGGGGCAAATCGAGGGACTGGGTTTCTCTTAGCAAAGGCATCGTTCCATACATTATGCCCCTTTATACGATAGTAACTCGAGACAATCAAAACCAAAATTCTGGGTTTTGGAGATTGAGGCACGCCTATCGCTCTCTTGGACGATCCAGTACCTGCAAGCAAGTAAACTATTGGTGGGTCAGCACTTTTATAAGTACTGGTGAGAATAAACAACAGAACAGAAGCAAGCATTCACTAAAATTAACACTAAGTAATCATGTTATAAAATATTATATTACTAGTGATCTTTCTAGTTTTACCTATGTTCGTTACATGCAGCAGAAGAACGGATTTATATTATATTATTTTGGAAACATCTTTTAAAATAGAGTTTCATATATGATATAAGCAAGACAAGCCGTTCGTTCTGTTTCAGGGTGTGCACAGCGTGTCCTGTGAGACTCTAGAGATAAATGCACATCTAGACACCAATGCATATCTTAGGGGCAGTCCATCTATCAAAGCCAGCACAATGAACTAGCTATATGCAGTGCGGTCCCCGAGTAACTCAGGATCGAAAGCTGTTGGTCCAGCATACCAATGACTCATTTATCTGATGCTAATGGCAGTTGTGACTCATAATTGCTTTCCACTATCTTTGTAGCAGCCGTGACATATGCAGTTCAGCTCTCCACCAATAGCCATTGTCCAACTGATGCAAATGCATGAAAATACTATCAAATAAACTTTAGGATGCAGATGAGACAAACCATCAGACTATATTTCTTTGTTGTGGGGGCAAGCCACCTTATCTTTAAACACATTCAGGCACACGATATGGTTCTCTCGGAGCATAGGCGATAGTGAACATGTTCATGCAAATACTTACTCTTAGACATGCGTTTCAGGGTCTCTTAGTCAAGCAAACATATTCATTTCAAAGACAAGCTAGGTGAGTTCGTTTATTAGCATGCAAGGCAGGTTCTATCATTCTTTTATTCAAAACAAGCATTCAAAATACTCATGTTATCATTAAGGCATGCAAGAATCAGAGAACGAAGTTCTGTCCACTCACCTTGATACATAATGCCGATGCGGAGTGGGGCATTACATACTTACCCACCAACAAAAAGTTTTGTCCTCGAAACTTCAAGGATAAACTTCTCGATATCCCGAGCAGCGATAGTCCTCATCCCTCATCGTACTCAATCAAAACAATCAAGCAAATCAAGTCCAAAAAATAGTTGCACTTTAAGATTATCTATGGACTTATTGTATGGAACGCTCTATTGTAATACCATATCGATAATATCTCAGATAGCAATTAATAATATATTATTACCAATAGTAATATATATATATATACATATATATAAGTATATAATCACATAAATATATAAAATCTGCCAACCGTCGCTGAAAACTGTGCTGAAAACTAATATTTCGATACGCTGCTCATTAGTGACAGTTTCTGCCTGTCGCTGAAGCTGCTGTCACCGTTGCCGCTGATTCCTGCACTGTTGTTGCTGCTTTGGTGACGGTTTGCATCCGTCACCTATTAATTATCACTGTTGCTGCCTCTTTACCCCGCTGCTGCTACCGCTCATTAATGACAGCGGCTGTTGTCATTAATAGTGTCGCCTCTAGCTACAGCGGCTGCTGCTGATTTATGACAGCGGCTGCTGTCGCTAACTCTCTGTCGCTAAAAGCACAATATATATATATATATATATATATATATATATTTATATATAAATACCAAATAAACTATAAATATACCCCCTTATTAATATGTACATACTATGACATAGCCTCAACACACACATACATAAATACATTATATTTATACATCTATACATATATATAAATAATCATATAACAACTATATATAATATAATTACCCAATTAAACATACAATATATTTTATAACAACATATACATATATACCCATACTATATCTTATAACATATATATTAATGCATGTAGAAGAAATGCTACATAATATATATATTCTCTTAGTACATATATATAATACATAGATCTATGATATAAGAACATAATTATATATACTATAATATATATAATATCTATATATATATACATAAATATAATCTACATGAATTAAGAGCATACTAATTAGATCTACATATAAATACACAACATATGGAGAGTATCACACTGTATCCCACTAGATCTAGGATACGCATGTGACATGAGTCCACCACACATCCAATTGTACCCCGAAGGACACAAGCAAGTCACATATATTATTTATGAATAATACAAAGTATTAAATATAGATCTACGTGTCCGTATCAAAATATGACATGTACAAAGTCCCGTGTCGGAGGAAACCCCCCCCAAATCAACACGTATCACCAAATTATTGGGATACGACCTACATGTACCTAATTGTGGACACGACACTAGCCCCAACCACACAAACACATGCCAAATTGATCTATAGGATCAATTGACACACACAAATATCATTCTCGGAATTCCCCCAAAATTGACACAAAAAGTACCATAACTTTCTCCATATGCCTCCTATGAACCCAAAACCAAATTCTATGGGTAGCCTATGTATATGGGTTGATTTTCTATGGTTAAATCTCAGATTTAGAACTTAATTTAAGAAGAAAAACTGAATTGTACCTATCGGGAGATGGATTCCCAATAAAACTTCCAATTGAGATAAAATTCTCTCCAATTTGTCGATCCTTGCTCCTCTTTGTAGATCCTTGCTTCCTCCTTCTAGATTCTTGCTTCTCAAGTCTCTAATAGTGATTTGGAAAGAAATTGGAATGAAATTTGATAGAAAAATGAAATGAGAATGAAGAAAATTTGGTAGTGGAAAATTCTAGATCTAGATTTAGAATGAAAAGAGGAGAGAGAAATTCCTCCCTCTATTTAAATAGGCCGCCCCCTTTTCCTCTCCCTCAAGTTATCATGTAATGTCCATTATACCCCTTGGGGCCTCTCATGAAGAAATAATTAAGGAAGGAAGCTTCTAGTCTAATGATTTAATTAATTTAATCTATCTCCTTAACAATGTGCTTTCTAAATGGGCTAAGTTCTAACCAATTAATTCATGTTGGTCCATGGGTCTAAACTAAACTAGTTAGGTCCAATAACACAAGTCCAAATTAAATAACTAACATCTAACAATAATTAAATAATACCACAAATAATTATTTATCATGCACAATATTTAATTAAATATGAAATTACTAAAATACCTTTCCTAGAAAATATGGTAGTGACAAGTCTACCCTCCTTAAAAAATTTCGTCCTCAAAATTCAAAGACGAAAACTACCCCCAGAAAAATAACAGAACAGAATTAAAGAATCATAACTAACTATGACAGAACATAACAATGAACAGAACATAATTAGGAAATAATATACTTCAAGGCACAAACAAATATGGATAACGCTCCCGCATTTCATCCTCTCTCTCCCAGGTAGACTCTCCCAGAGAGTGATGCCTCCATACGACGCACACCAAAGAAATAGTTTGGTTCCTCAGCACCTTCTCTCTCCGATCCAGAATCTCAACTGGCTGCTCTGGATAGCTAAGAGTAGGGCCCACCTCTATCTTCGAGTACTCCAATACATGACTAGGATCTGCCACGTATCATCTCAACTATGACACGTAAAACACATTGTGCACTCCCTCCAATGCAGGTAGCAAGTCTAGTCTATAAGCAACTGCATCGACCCTCTCTAGAATAGTGAAAGGTCCAATGAATCACGGACTAAGCTTTTCGCCTCCACCGAAGTGAATCGTGCCTCGTATCGGAGAAATCCTCAGAAATACCAAACCACCCACCTAGAACAAAATACCACCTTAAGAACTTAATCTATAACAAAAAACCAAGAATAAGCACAAAACAAAATCTAAACTATACCTCGAACTCCAAAGGTCTCCGATGGCTATCGGCCCAATACCGTTGTCTGTCCTATGCCACTCGAAGTCTGTCTCTGATCAATCGAACCTTCTCTGCTACATCCACAACCATCTCTAGTCCAAGCAAAACTCTTTCTCCAACATCGTCCCAAGACAAAGGAGTACGACACCTCCGACCATACATAGCTTCAAAATATGACATCTCTATAGTGGCCTGGTAACTGTTGTTGTAAGCAAACTCTACCAAATGGAGATGGTCCTCCCAAGAACCCTCGAAATCTAGTACACAAGTGTGCAACATATCCTCGAGAGTCTGAATAGTCCTCTCTGACTGCCCATCTGTCTGGGGATGATATGCAGTACTGAACTTGAGCTGAGTGCCCAAACTCTCCTGTAAACTCTTCCAGAAATAAGAAGTAAAACGACTATCTCGATCTGAGACAATGCTGACAGAAACTCCATGTATCCTAACGATCTGCCTCACATATATCTCTGCCAGCTTCTCCGTAGACAAACCCACCTTGAAAGGCAAAAAGTGGGCCGACTTGGTCAACCTATCAACGATGACCCAAATCGCGTCTTTCCATCCTGGAGATCGTGGAAGTCCGGACACAAAATCCATAGTAATGTGCTCCCACTTCCACTCTGGAATGGGTATAGCTAAAGTAAACCTCCTGGTCTCTGCCTCTCGGCTTTACCTGCTAGCACACTAAGCATCTGGATACAAACTGTGCCACTTCCCTCTTTATGCCATACCACCACACACTCTCTCGCATACCCCGTATATCTTGTTAGCACCTGGATACATGGAATACTGAGAGAGATACGCTTCCTGTAATACCTTCTCACACAGCTCCCTACTAGGCACACATAATCTAACTCCATGCCTCAAAGATCCATCCTCTGCAATAGTGAAATCATCCTCCAATCTTGCTCTCACCTGAGCTCTGATACTCCTTAGAGATATATCCTTATACTATGCTGCCTTGATCTTGTCCATCAAATCTGAATGTATCTGCAATCCTCACATCTGCATAGTAAAACCAGGAATAATTATCTTAATGTCCAAGCTCTCCAAGTCCTCCAACAAATATCGATCCTGCGTCAAGAACATAGCTACTGGATACCTGCTGAAAGCATCAGCAACTACATTAGCTTTCCCAGGATGATATTGTAAAGAGATATCAAAATTCTTCATCAGTTCCAACCACCGATGCTGCCTCATGTTCAACTCCTTCTGCGTGAAAACGTACTTCAAGCTTTTGTGGTCTGTGAAGATCTCAACACACTCTCCGTACAAATAATGTTTCCATAACTTCAGAGCGAAGATGACTGCTGCCAACTCCAAATCATGCGTAGGATAGTTCTTTTCATGAGGACGCAATTGCCTGGATGTATAGGCAATCACTTTCCCATTCTGCTGAAGAACACAACCCAAACCTTTTCTCGATGCATCATTATAAATAGTGAAACCTCCGGACCCTGATAACAATGTCAAAATAGGAGCAGACGTCAACCTATTCTTTAACTCCTCAAAAGCAACTTGGCAATCCTCAGTCTAAACAAACTCTACATCGTTCCTTGTGAGTCTGGTCATCGGCTCGATAATTCTCAAAAAATCTTGCACAAACTTCCTGTAGTAACCTGCCAATCCCAAGAAATTCCTGATCTCTACTACCGAACTCGGGGTCTTCCAAGATTCTACTGCTGCGATCTTCTTCGGATCCACTGAAATACCATCACCAGTCACAACATGCCCCAAGAATTCTACCTTGTCCAGAAAAAACTCACTCTTGGACAACTTCCGTACAGCTTCTCCTTCCTCAACACATCCAACACAATCCTCAAATGCTCCTCATGCTCTTCCGGTGTCCTCGAGTATATGAGTATGTCGTCGATGAACACCACCACAAATTTGTCAAGATACTGGTGGAACACTTTGTTCATCCAGTTTATAAATACCGCCGGTGCATTAGTCAAACCAAACAGTATCACCATAAACTCGTACTGACCATACCGACTTCTAAAAGCAGTCTTCGGTATGTCCTCCGGCTTCACCTTTACCTGATGGTAGCATAATCTCAAATCTATCTTAGAAAATACCTTCGCACCACTCAATTGATCAAATATATCATCAATCTGTGGCAAAGGATACTTATTCTTGATAGTAAGATTATTCAAGCCTTATAATCAATGCACATGCATACCGATCCATCCTTCTTCGGTACAAACAATACCGGGGCTCCCTACGGTGAAGAACTCGATCTGATAAACCCCTTATCCTACAATTCGTCCACCTGCTTCTTCAATTCGACCAATTTGCTATTATTTACTCTATAGACATGCTGCAAAATTGGTTCTGCACCTGGCACCAAATCTATAAAAATTTAACATCTCTATCTGGCGGCAATCTTGGCAATTTCTCAGGAAACACATCCAAGAACTCTGCTATCAACGGATGTGGTAACTCCTTGTCTTCCACCATAGCTCCATAAATAATGCCTTCTCCCTGCTCTGCAGCTCCTCTAGCAAACTCGAACTCTGGCTCTCCTGGTGGACCAAACAAAACTCTACCTCCTCTACAATCTATGCTAGACCGGTGCCTACTCAACCAATACATCCCGAGTATAATATCGTAGCTCGAAAGTGGTATTACAAGTAGACATGCACTCAACTTCCGGCCTCCCAAAGTAACTCTTCGATCCTTGCAAATAACATTAACCAAGATAATGCCTCCCCCGGTCATGATCTTGCAAGTCCTAAGCAAAGACTCAGCTACCAAACCATGCTTCAGAGCAAAAGAAATAGATACAAAACTATGGGAAGCACCACTATCAAACAAAGCTAAAGCTGGAATAGAATCAAGAAGAATAGAACATGCGATGACATCTTCGGTGGGTTTGTCCTCCTCGACGGAAATAACAAACGCTCGTCCCTGACGTACACCTCCCTGATGTTGATGCTGGACAAAATGCTGCTGCAGTATCGGAAGCGGTCCCCTCGGCTATGCTGCAGGTGGTCTCATCTGTGCCCTCAGAGCTAAAGCTGCTCCCTAAACTGCACGACGAGGACACTCCCTTGATTGATGCCCATCAGTACCATAATACAAATAAACTCCCAACCTTCTCCTACAAACTTTTCAGATATGGCCGGACTTCTTGCAGTAGTTGCATGGAGCTTGCTGTAACTGTCTCTGCTGCTGAGGTGCCTAGTGAAAAGGCGCCCTAGCTAGAGTCTGGTTCTACTGTGGCTACTGGAAAGGTCTGGACTAGAAATAAGGATGTTTGGCAGATACTGCACTGCCGTTGGCCCCCAGAAAAGAATCACGGTCTCTCTTGGGCTTCAAATCCAACTCCCGCTCAATCTTGCGTGCCTCCACAAGTATCTCCGAGTATGTCTCATAAAAAGACGGAATGAGGAATCAATATGGCACATGATATATGACACTCAAGAAAAGGATAAATTAAGAGATCAAGTAGCAATATCAAAGGAGAATAGTTGAATCAAAAGAATTTTCCTAGATGTGATTAAGTATCTCAGCCTATATCCTATATCCTATCGCAGGCTCATAGTAGTACAACTAAATTATCGCACTACCACGATATCACATACTTTGTAAAGCTAGACCTGCATAGGCCACCACTAAAAATGTGTCACGACCCACACCCGGTGTAGGGATGCAAGTCAAAAACGACGCCCAGTCTACGCCATAGAATCGGCGGTAGAACGCTGCCTGGATAATCTATCTAACAATATAAAGAACCACCAACAATAACAATGTACTCAATTACAGATCTAAGATGGAAAGCATGAATCAGATAAAGAATAGAATAGTCACAATATAACTCATGAGTCTAAAATAATACATCAATGTGTCTGAAGAAGTAACAAAATATGTTGGAGACAAATCCAGTACAAGAATACTAAGAAGCTACTACTCCTTGGTCAACTCTCTCAGTTGGGATAAGTCCTCTTGAACCAGGGTCTCAGACTCTAAACCCACAACATCCTGAGGTCCATAATAGGTAGGGTACCACTCCTCAGTATCATCTGAAAAAATATATCCAGTTAGAAAATGAGCAGAGTACATCTCTAACAACAGTTCTAATCAATGATAAAAACTATGTAGCAGTAAATAGATGTGAATATACAAGATACACAATAGATACGAGAGATACATACAATAAGGAAATACTAGAATAAATATAATAAGAAACAATATGCCAATGAACAAGAATACTAATGACTAAGTGTGTGAGTACTAGCTTAACATGTGATCGACTTGGGCAAGATGCAATGCGGCCTGGCTAATCATACGTGCGGTATATGATCAATACTATTCAGTAATCAGTACTTGATACAATAGGGGTATTGATCACATATCTATACTAATACTCCCCACCCTCGACTGGTATAATAGATCCAACCACAGTATGCTATGGCACGAGATTTTCCAAGAAGATAGCTAGTCTTCCCGAGAATCAGTGTCTGTACATGTACAAGATAACCAATGAAACAATACTTGTACCATATACACCATATACACAATATACCAAGGAATAACATCTCATGACGAGATTCGGATATATAAATCCGTATAACGATAGTATCAAGAGAACATGGATATCTACACTAGATACAATGAACATAGAGGATATCATAAATGAGAAACTATCAGAGAATGTACTCGCCTGAATTCCAATGAATAGTCTCACAGATGTCTGACACGATGCCTCGAAGACCTAGATATGGAATACAATATCAATACAAGGTTCCGGAAAAAAAATAAGTTAAACTAGTCAACTTCTAGGTCAATAAGTCAATTCTAAGTCAAAAGTCAACTATGGTCAAACTATGGTCAACTATGGTCAACTAAGTATTTCTAGGTTGCATAAACATAATACAAAAATATTGGGTCAAGATACTAAGGTCTAAGCCAAGAAACCTCATCTAAAAGTTAGGATACCATATCTCCGGATACGTAATTTCCAAGGTAAAACATATATACCAAACAATTAATTATTAAATATATAGAATCATAATTACAACATCAAATAGGTACTGTGGTTTTGAACCAACTTGGTATCCCAACAATAATCACAAACTTGATACCAAACCCAATACCTTGGGTATCCCCAATTACCTTAGTTTTCTCAAGGTAATTTCCAATACCTTGTTATATTAATTACCCTTATATATAATACATATACTAAATATTATACATATAAAGAATTTAGCAATTAATAATATATTATACCAATATTAATATATATATATATATATATATATATATATATATATATATAATCACATAAATATATAAAATCTGCCAACCGTCGCTGAAAACTGATATTCCGATATGCTGCTCATTAGTGACAGTTTTTGCCTGTCGCTGAAGCTGCTATCACTGTTGCTGCTGATTCCTGTGCAGTTGTTGCTGCTTTGGTGACGGTTTGCAACCGTCACCTATTAACTGTCGCTGCTGCTGCCTCCTTTTCCCGCTCCTGCTACCGCTCATTAATGACAATGGCTGCTGTCATTAATAGCGCCGCCTCTAGCTACTGCGGCTGCTGCTGATTTGTGACAGTGGCTGCTGTCGCCAACTCTCTGTCGCTAAAAGCATAAAAAATATAATATATATATATATATATATATATATATATATATATATATATATATATATATATATATATATATATATATATATATATATATATATATATGAAAAACCCATAAAAAATAAATAAATAAATAAATATATATATCTATATATAAAAATACCAAATAAATTATAAATACACCCCCTTATTAATATGTACATATTATGATATAGCCTCAACACACACATACATAAAAACATTATATTTATACATCTATGCATATATATAAATAATTATATAACAACTATATATAATATAATTACCTAATTAAATATACAATATATTTTATAACAATATATACATATATACCCATACTATATATTATAACATATATATTAATGCATGTAGAAGAAATGCTACATAATATATATATTCTCTTAGTACATATATATAATACATAGATCTATGATATAAGAACACAATTATATATACTATAATATATATAATATCTATATATATATACATAAATATAATCTACATGAATTAAGAGCACAATAATTAGATCTACATAAAAATAGACAACATATGGAGAGTATCACACCGTATCCCACTAGATCTAGGATACACATATGACACGAGTCCACCACACATCCAATTATACCCGAAGAACACAAGCAAGTCACATATATTATTTAAAAATAATACAAAGTATCAAATATAGATCTACGTGTCCGTGTCAAAATATGATATGTACAAAGTCCCGTGTCGGAGAAAAAAACCTCCAAATCAACATGTATCACCAAATTATTGGGATACAACCTACACGTACCCAATTGTGGACACGAAACTTGCCCCAACCACACAAACACATGCCAAATTGATCTATAGGATCAATTGACACACACAATAAATGTTATTCTCAGAATTCCCCCAAAATTGACACAAAAAGTACCATAACTTTCTCCATAGACCTCCTATGAACACAAAACTAAATCCTATGTGTAGCCTATACATATGAATTAATTTTTTATGGTTAAATCTTAAATTTAGAACTTAATTTAAGGGAAAAAACTGAATTGTACCTATTGGGAGATGGATTCCCAATGAAACCTCCAATTGAGAAAAAATTGCCTCCAACTTGTAGATCCTTGCTCCTCTTTGTAGATCCTTGCTTTCTTCTCCTAGATCCTTGCTTCTCAAGTCTCTAATGGTTATTTGGGAAGGAATTGGAATAAAATTTGGTAGGAAAATAAAATGGGAATGAAGAAAAATTGGTAGTGGAAAATTCTAGATCTAGATTTGGAATGAAAAGAGGAAATTTTTTTTTTTCCCTCTATTTAAATCGGTCGGCCCCTTTTCCTCTCCCTCAAGTTATCATGTAATATCCATTATACCCCTTGGGGCCTCTCATGAAGAAAGAATTAAGGAAGAAAGTTTCTAGTCTAATGATTTAATTAATTTAATCTATCTCCTTAACAATGGATTTTCTAAATGGGCTAAGTTTTAACCAATTAATTCATGTTGGTCCATGGGTCTAAACTAAACTAGTTAGGTCCACTAACACAAGTCCAAATTAAATAACTAACATCTAACAATAATTAAATAATACCATAAATAATTATTTATCATGCACAATATTTAATTAAATATAAAATTACTAAAATACCCTTTTCTACAAAATGTGGTAGTGACAACCTACGACGATGAAGTGACCCCAGTGGGTGGAGGTCAATAAACTCAATAAGGCCATCAAGCAGGTCAACCTACCTCAAGATTTCGGTGAGACGATATTCCACCACCGCCGTAGTTTACTCCACAGATGCCTACTTTTCCACCAGGACAACCTATGGATGGTCAACAAATATTTCAAATATTTTGCACAATGATGCAAGCTCAACAGCAAATTCATCAAGAAGCTCAGTGTCACGAGGCAAAGAATCTGAGAAATAGTATAGTGACTGCACTGGAGCAGACGCACCTACCAGCTCGACGGCCATCGATGGGCTCTATCACCAATTTTTGTCAACTGAAGTCCCGTACCTTTTCTGGCAAGGAGGAGCCCACTGAAGTTCATGAGTGGCTCACAAACACTCAATATCAATTAGAAGCAGCTGAGCTTCCAAGAGAGCGTTGGATGATTACCGTCCGGATGTAGTTGACGGGCAATGCAGATCACTGGTGGCTATCTGAGGAGAGACGGCTCGGACCAGACCGAGTCACTTGGGAGGAGTTCTCCAGACTCTTTCAGGAGATATACATTCTATCTATTGCTCGATCAGAACTTCGGGAAAAGTTCAATCGCCTCACTCAAGACAGTATGACAGTGGAAGAGTATAATGCGGAGTTTATTCGTCTGAGTCGCTTTGCCCCTTATCGAAGAGGAGAAGGATGAGAAGTTTTTCAATGGACTAAACTTTAAGCTACAGAGATTGATCGGATCCATTGCACCTACTTCATACACGGACGTTCTTGCTGCAGACCGACGCATGGAGCACGTCACCAGGAGAGAGTCCAGCCTTAAGCGGCCATTCACATCAGCATTAGCCAGAGCAACACAAGAAGAAGCTGCAAAGAGACATCACATGCACCAACCACAGATAACATCTACACCACTAGCACTAGTCCTACCTTCTTGCCACTATTGTGGCAAGGCAGGCCATCTTGCCAAGAAATGCCGACATAAATAAGGATTATGTTTAGCTTGCGGATCCAGTCAGCATTCAGTGAGGGATTGTCCTAAGCCTCAAGAAGGAGCACCAATAGTAAATCGACAAACTTTACCAGCACCGGAAGGATATCAGCTGAGGCCACCCTTGGCACCTCGAGCAGCACTCTTCCAGCAGGCCCAACAATAACAGAGGGCACCACCACAAGGACACGGACAAGCTTATGCAATGACGATGTAGGACGCACAGACTCGTGGAGTAGCGAATGCGCATAATATTTGAGTTATTCATAGCTATCTATTCCTAGTTGTCACGCCCCAGTCCCAAAATACGTAGGACTAGGAATACGTAACACGCCAGCCGTATGTATACGAACTCCAATATATGGAAACAATATACACATGTACGCTGTACATGAATATCCAATCCACAGTGGTAAATATATGTCACAACAAGTCACACGCAGTTCTATATCTCATCCACAGCACAAATAATAGAAGAATAGAAATCAATAACTGAATATCAAAGAAGCAGTCTCAAATAGTAATCTCAAATGTGATAGTCGGGTGGAAACAAATCCACTACCAATCGACTATAATAAACTACTAAAGAGAGAAGAGAATAAACCCTAATATAAGAATAAATGTCTAGAAAAGAATAGCAACTAGAATCTCTAAACAGTTGTAATGAATCACATATAATCAGAAGGTAAGATCTCCTCAGACTGATAGGAAGCGTCAGGTCCAGGTCCATACTCCTGCGGGTACTCCTGCTCACCTATATCTGGAAGGGACCAGGTCCTCAGAGGGACGTAACAAGATACAAAAAGCACATGCCAATAAAGTACTGAAAATAAACATCCATTGGGGTCGCCTAACCATCTATGTGAATGCAGTTTGAGAACAACTTTCTAACAAGTGGGCTATCTGGCCATAAATAGAATTGGCATAGTTCTCTTGGAGATCCAGGGGCCTACAAAGGCACGACGACTTTCGAACGTCGGAGGCCCGCCATGATAATATATAGGGGTCATCATGACCGCGTATCTCCGGCGGAGCGTACGGGTTACACAAGGAAAGTACAAAGGAGCCCAAATGCGGTACTTATTGTTCTCCCCACCCAATGCTCTAAGCATGTCATGTCCATGACACGATAATACCTCTAATAACCGCCAGGTCTACTAGCATGCAAAGTTTCTATTGGCAGTTATCCCTATCCGTCGCACGACCTATACGTACCAGTGGCCAGCCGAATATGCAAGTCCGTGTCCTACATGTGACTCACACTCGTGTATGAATAGTGTCATGGCCAATGAAATATAAATGCCTCATGAAAATGGGGTAGTCTCATAAAGTAGGTCCAATGCATATACATAAATAAAACATAGTACGACGACACCGTCGTTGCACCCAAGTTTTCTTGGACGCGCAGTTTATATAGCAGTTTAAAATAAATAAACTAAATAAACAAAAAATAAACATGCATGCCTCATATGGAATATAAAAACAGTACAATGGCAAGGTATACTTGCCTGGCAAGAAATCTGTAAAGTGTACGCGTCCAAATGTCAAGGACACTGAACCTGGAACTAAGGACTCCGAACAAACATCTCCGGATGCCGAAATAAACATCATCAACGTTTCCGAAATGAGAAAAATAGCTAAAAAGCACATCCCTTTCGTCCAATTTGGACACAAGGGCAAAACGGTAATTTCGAGTAAAAGTGGGGTCCACGGGTGGCCCACTTTGCACCAAAAAGCGTGCCAAGGGTAATAGTCTCTAAATCGGACAAACTATAGGTCAAACAACTCTAGATGTCAATACGAACCCAACGGTATGTCCAAATGTGGATTCCGATGGGCCGAACAGAATTTTGTCCAAAAAGTCAACTGTGGGGCCCGTCAATTGGTGATTTGGTCAACCGTCTCAGAATCGCGTGAAATTTGGGTCACAGGACCAGCGCGTTACCACGAGTCCAGTGGCGCAAGTTTCGTCGCAATCTGACAAGCGTGCACAAAATACGTACGAGTTCCACAAAAGTTGCGACACGAAATGTGTCTGCAGATACGGCCTGATTCCGGCGCGTACACGCGTCCGAATCAGTCTCCACAAAATTTCACATGTCCGGTTACGCTGTATGCACGATGCGGTACACTTGGTACACGTTGGGGCGGTCCCGTTTGGCAGGGCGCGCTCCATTTTCCAACTTTTGGAAAACCGAAAAAAGTGGGTGCGCGCAGTTTTGTGACGAATTTAACTATGTCCACAGCGACTAATAGCATAGGTTTTTTTACAAAAAATAAACTAGGTCAGATATTCTACAGGTATAAAAAAGAATCACCGAATTCGGATCTCTGTGGTGGGAGATACGAACTCGGCAATACGGGTGGTCATTATGGAATTCTGCGATTCCAAAATTGGGTCTATCCGTCCACTTTGGACGCTGTTTTTCACCTAGGGGCACACGTTTTCCGAGGTTGGCTATAAAACGAATATTGGAGAGGGTTAAGGAATGATCATACCTATGAAAACGGAACAGCGTTTGGTCGAGCGAGTCGACGGGAAATCGTGCCGGAGCGAAGGTGCCTCGAGTGGAAAACTGCAGTTCGCGAGGTATGAGTCGACGGGATGGTTGGATGGCTTGGGGGCTTCTCTGGCTGTGGTGACGGCTCTAGATGGGAAGAGAAGGTCTGGAGATTCTAGGTTAGGATTTTTGGGATGAGAAAAAAAAAATATATATATATATTATATATATTAAGAGAGAGGGGTGGATTTCGGACGGTTCAGCCGGAGGGGCCAAACCCGCTGAAGGAAGGGTCGGGTTCCCTTGGCTGCAAGTTTTCTAGGAATTATAAGTGGCGGTTTTAGTCAGTTAGTTATTGCCAAAGTTGTAAGCGGCAACAGCAAGCTGAAGAGGGATAGCATTGTGTTATTAGTTGTTTGGTTATTATGATTATTATTATTATTAGTTAATTTAGTAATTTCTTATACTTTTTTTTATTTTCCTTTATAAAATATATATATACATATATATATATTTGTATATACATATATATATATATATATATACTCATAAAAAAAATTTATAGATTAGGGTATTGCACATCGTTAGGCTAGCAACAGCTCAAGGGGTCTCCTACATGGAATAAATTTCTAAAAATTCCTGATGGTCCCATAAGTCATCTAAGTGCCCGAACACCTAACATAAAAATTATTAAAAATCTATTTCTCCTATTTAGACCTAATTACTACAATTTAATTAATAAATAATAAATAAAGGTATATACGATTTTCTAGGAAGGGGGTTTTATATTCTACCCAACTTGTAAAAATTTTGTCCTCGAAATTAAAATTAAGCCACGATAGAATGCAAGGATGGTATAAGATATAAATTAACAATGTAAATTCATACCTTGGTCTGCGAATAGGTTTGGAAAACGCTTGTGCATGTCGTCCTCGCGCTCCCAAGTTGATTCTCCTGGCGCGCCATGCCTCCATGCTACGCGAACCAAGGGAATAGACTGGTTCCTTAATACCTTCTCTCGACGATCAAGGATTCCCACGGGTTGCTCTTGGTAAGACAGGCTCGGCCCAATAGTGATCTCTGAATGGTCGAGAACATGACTGCTGTCTGCCACGTATCGCCTGAGCTGCGACACATGGAATACGTCATGTACTTCCTCCAGTGAAGGTGGTAGCGCAAGTCGATATGCCACCTCTCCAACTCTCTCGAGCACGTCAAATGGTCCAATATACCTTGGACTCAACTTGCTGTGCCCTCCAAATCGGATGGTGCCTCTGGTCGATGATATCCTCAAGAAGACGTGATCGCCCTCTTTGAACTCCAAGGGACGACGATGAAGGTCTGCCCACTGCTTCTGCCTGTCTTGCACTGCTTGCAAGTGTCCCTGAATCTTCTTGACCGTCTCTACAGTGTTGACCACCAACTCGGGTCCCAAAATCTGACGTTCTCCCACGTCACTCCAACACACAGGAGACCTATATTTTCTTCCATACAATGCTTCAAACGGAGCCATCTGAATACTCGCTTGATAGCTATTGTTGTAAAAAAACTCTACAAGATGTAGGTGGTCCTCCCATGATCCTCCGAAGTCTAACATGAAAGCTCTCAACATGTCCTCCAAGGTCTGAATAGTACGCTTCGACTGCCCATCTGTCTGCGGGTGGTAAGATGTACTGAACTTCAGACGAGTACCAAGACTCTCTTGCATGCTTCTCCAAAAGTGCGATATGAAGCGCGAATCTCTGTCCGATATAATGCTGACTGGTATGCCGTGCAATCTCACGATCTGCCTCATATATAAGTCAGCTAAAGCTTTTGTAGACTGACCCACTCTAAAAGGTATAAAATGGGCTGACTTGGTGAGTCGGTCCACTATTACCCACACTGCATCTCTCCCACTTGGACTCTTGGGAAAACCCGTGACGAAGTCCATAGTGATGTGCTCCCACTTCCACTCTGGAATCGGAAGTGGTTGCAATAATCCTGCTGTCTTCTGGTGTTCCGCCTTCACTTGTTGACATACCAGATATTTAGCTACAAAACGAGCTATCTCTCGCTTCATTCTATGCCACCAAAAGTGTTGTCGTAAGTCACGATACATTTTGGTGCCTTCAGGATGAATAGAATAAATCGAACTATGAGCCTCTGCCATCAGCTCCTGTCGAATCTATCCATTTGGAACATAAAGACGATCACCACATCGTAATGTCCCATCCTCATGAATGCGCCATCCGGTTTGCTCTCCAACCTCTGTCCTTTCCTTCAGTCTCCTGAATCTGGCATCTGTAGGCAAAGCTGCCTTAATCCTCTCTACCAATGATGATTGAACTTGTAAGTTGGCTAGTGTCCCATCTGCTCCGGGCACTATCACTTCAATGCCAAGCTCTTGCAAATCTTCCAAAAGTTCCCTCTGTGCTGTCAAGAAGTAAGCTGCTGGCTTCCGGCTTAACGCGTCTGCTACCACGTTAGCCTTGCCTGGATGATAATGTAGCTCTATCTCGAAATTTTTTATCAACTCGAGCCATCGACGTTGTCTCATATTTAACTCCTTCTGCGTGAAGACGTACTTGAGGCTTTTGTGGTCTGTATAGATCTTCACTCGTTCCCATATAAGTAATGTCTCCATAGCTTCAGGGCAAATACAACGGCTGCAAGTTCCAAGTCATGAGTTGGATAATTCTTCTCATGCACTCGTAACTGTCTAGATGCATATGCAATCACCTTGCCATGCTGTATCAATACGCATCCTAAATCTTTTCCTGATGCGTCACTGTAGATCACGTAACCTCCTGATCCTGACGAAATTGCCAATACTGGTGCTGTAGTCAGTCGCTTCTTCAACTCTTCAAAGGCTGCTTGACACTCGTCAGTCCATATAAATTCTTGATCCTTACAAGTCAGACGAGTCATAGGTGCCGCTATCCTTGAGAAGTTTTTCACGAACCGTCGGTAATATCCCGCAAGTCCAAGGAAACTCCTCACCTCTGCTGCTGATTTAGGAACAGGCCATGTCTCAACTGCTGAGATCTTCTCTGGATCAACAGAAATACCATCTCCTGTAATAACATGTCCAAGAAATAAAACTCTGTCCAAGAAGAACTCATATTTGCTGAGTTTAGCATATAACTGCTCTCTCCTCAAAGTCTCTAGAACAATCCGCAGGTGCTCCTCATGCTCCTCGTGGCTCTTTGAATAGACAAGTATATCATCTATGAAGACGACCATGAACTGGTCCAAGTACTGGTGGAAGACTCGATTCATCAAGTCCATGAAGATCGCTGGAGCATTGGTCAATCCAAATGGCATGACCAAAAACTCGTAGTGCCCATATCTTGTTCTGAATGTGGTCTTCGGAATGTCCTGCTTCCGTACCTTCACTTGGTGATATCCCGATCTCAAATCTATCTTCGAGAATACCTTAGCTCCGCTGAGTTGATCAAACAGGTCATCAATGCGTGGCAATGGATATTTGTTCTTTACTGTCACTGCATTCAAGGCTCTGTAGTCAATGCACATACGCACTGACCCATCCTTCTTGGGTAAAAACAACACTGGTGCTCCCCAGGGTGATGCACTCGGTCGGATGAAACCTTTCTCCTCTAGCTCTTTTAACTGTGCCTTCAGCTCGTCCATCTCCTTCTTCGCCAGTCTGTAAACATGCGATGCTATAGGTGCTGCTCCGGGTGTTAGTTCAATTGAAAACTCTACATCTCTGTCTGGGGGTAGTCCTGGCAAATCTTCTGGAAAGACGTCTAGAAATTCTGAAATAATAGGGTGATAGACAACATCGTCCATTGCGAGCTGCATACCATCAAGGATTTCTGTGGATCCTCGGGTAAACTCAAGTTCAGGCTGGCCTGGTACCTTAAAAAGAATGCTTCCTCCAAAGCAATCAAAGAAAGCGTGGTTCTTGCTCAGCCAGTCCATTCCAAGCACAATATCAAAAGACGGCATAGGAAGGACTAAAAGTTGGGCGTTCATCTCTCTGCCACGTATCACTATAGGGCCCGATCTACAAACTCGACTAACTGGTACAACTCCTCCTCCGGTAAGTATTCTAACACAACTAGATAATGGTGTAGAAGCAATATTGTGTTTGGCAATAAAACTAGATGATATGAATGAGTGGGTGGCTCCCGTATCAAATAATGTCACAGCAGGAAAAGTAAAAGCAAGGGTAATACCTGCTATGACATCCACCTCATGATCCAGGTCATCTACCTCCAATGCAAAAGCTCTTCCGTTCCTCTGTGGCTGTCCATGTCCGGTCCTCATATACTGCTCCTCCTGAGTGGGTAGCGGAGGTCCTCTCTAAACTCCTGCTGCTGCTGGGGGACGGGGTGCTCCCGGTCCGGTCATCTGTTAGGCTGGCTTCGGTGCTGGAAGCGCTAGTCTCTGAACTTGTGGTGGGAGTGTCGATGTCTTCATTGGGCAGTCTCTCGCCATGTGCTGCCCGGAGCCACATCTCAGACACTGACCCAAGCGAGTCCGACAATCTCTTACTATATGTCCGCGTTTCCCACAATAATTGCAGTGGGGCTTCTCTGGATTCTGGTATGGTCCAGCTCTGTGTTGCTGATGCTGCTGTGCTAAGGGACGTCTGATAGGTCCTCCCTGTTGTGTCCTGGCTGGTCATTGTTGTATCCTTGCTGATCCTTGTTGTGTCCTCAGCTGACCTCCCTTTCCTCTACTAATGGTTTCCTGAAATCTGGCCTCTGTCAGTAGTTCAGCGTAAGAGACTCGAGACTGTGAGCTTGTATAATATTGTAGCTCCTGGGTCAGACCTCGATGAAATCTCTTAGCCTTAGCCAAGTCATTTGGTATTAAAGCAGCGCCATATTTGCTGAGTCGACTAAACTCGGCATCATACTCGTCCACTGTTCTGTTCCCCTGCTCTAAGTGAAGAAACTGATCATACAAGGTGTCCCTGACAGTGTCCGGGAAGTACTTTCCCTCAAAGAACTCCAAGAACTGCTCCCAACTCTGGTAAGTACCCAACTGGCGCTCCATGGATTCCCACCAGTGATGGGCATTACCATCTAGAAGCGTCCGTACACCCGTCATCCATAGGTCCGTGGGTAACTGCGATGCCTCCAGTAGCTTCTGCGCGTGAGTGATCCAGCTGGTGGTCTCCTCCGGGCTCTCAGTGCCCTTGTACTGCCTTGCACCCATCTGAACAAAATCTTTTACTGATCCAACCTTAGCTTGAGGCACTGGAGTTAGTGTTTGGGCTGGAACAGTAGCATGTGCAGCCATCCTCTCCAATGCTGCCAAAAATTCTTGTCTCTGCTCGACTGCCTGCTGCCTCTGCTCGGCTGCCTGTTGCCTCTGTTCCTGTATCATCATCTGAAAGAATTGGAACATCTGCGCTTGGCCATCTTATGGTACTCGGGCAGGTGGAAGGTTCCCAATAGGTGAAGCGGGAAGATCAGATGGAACTGGGGTGTGAGTCTGTCCATCTGGCCCCGGAAGCCTAAGAATCGTTGGGGTCTCTCCTTGAGTCTGACCATTGACTCCAAAAGTTGCGTCGCCATCGACGGCAGTACATCCATTCTGCAAATCCATCTCTCTGCAGTTGATGTACGAAATGATTAGAAAAAGTACAGGAATCAAACATGATACAAGTATTAAATAGGAAGGATGAATTTCAATCAAGCGTGGATGAGATCCTTATACTCTATTCCTATACGCAGGCTTGTTCGGTACAGTCATGTAACCGAGACAATATATTCTTGACCTGCATGGGCCACCACAAAAACATGTCACGCCCCAGTCCTAAAATACGTAGGACTAGGAATACGTAACACGCCAGCCGTATGTATACGAACTCCAATATATAGAAACCATATACACACGTACGCTGTACATGAATATCCAATCCACAGTAGTAAATATATGTCACAACAAGTCACACGCAGTTCTATATCTCATCCACAGCACAAATAATAGAAGAATGGAAATCAATAACTGAATATCAAAGAAGCAGTCTCAAATAGTAATCTCAAAGTGTGATAGTCGGTGGAAACAAATCCACTACCAATCGACTATAATAAACTACTAAAGAGAGAAGAGAATAAACCCTAATATAAGAATAAATGTCTAGAAAAGAATAGCAACTAGAATCTCTAAACAGCTGCAATGAATCACATATAATCAGAAGGTAAGATCTCCTCAGACTGATAGGAAGCGTCAGGTCTAGGTCCATACTCCTGCGGGTACTCCTGCTCACCTATATCTGGAAGGGACTAGGTCCTCAGAGGGACGTAACAAGATACAAAAAGCACATGCCAATAAAGTACTAAAAATAAACATCTATTGGGGTCGCCTAACTATCTATGTGAATACAGTTTGAGAACAACTTTCTAACAAGTGGGCTTTCTGGCCATAAATAGGATTGGCATAGTTCTCTTGGAGATCCAGGGGCCTACAAAGGCATGACAACTTTCGAACGTCGGAGGCCCGCCATGATAATATATAGGGGTCATCATGACCGCGTATCTCCGGCGGAGCGTACGGGTTACACAAGGAAAGTGCAAAGGAGCCCAAATGCGGTACTTGTTGTTCTCCCCACCCAATGCTCTAAGCATGTCATGTCCATGACACGATAATACCTCTAATAACCGCCAGGTCTACTAGCATGCAAAGTTTCTATTGGCAGTTATCCCTATCCGTCGCACGACCTATACGTACCAGTGGCCAGCCGAATATGCAAGTCCGTGTCCTACATGTGACTCACACTCGTGTATGAATAGTGTCATGGCCAATAAAACATAAATGCCTCATAAAAATGGGGTAGTCTCATAAAGTAGGTCCAATACATATACATAAATAAAATATAGTACGACGACACCGTCGTTACACCCAAGTTTCCTTGGACGCACAGTTTATATAGCAATTTAAAATAAATGAACTAAATAAACAGAAAATAAACATGTATGCCTCATATGGAATGTAAAAACAGTACAATGGTAAGGTATACTTGCCTGGCAAAAAATCTGTAAAGTGTACGCGCCCAAATATCAAGGACACTGAACCTGGAACTAAGGACTCCGAACAAACATCTCCGGATGCTGAAATAAACATCACTAACGTTTCCGAAATGAGCAAAATAGCTAAAAAGTACATCCCTTTCGTCCAATTTGGATACAGGGGCAAAACGATAATTTCGGGTAAAAGTGGGGTCCACGTGTGGCCCACTTTGCACCGAAAAGCGTGCCAAGGGTAATAGTCTCTAAATGGGACAAACTATAGGTCAAACAACTCTAGATGTTAATACGAACCCAACGGTATGTCCAAATGTGGATTCCGATGGGCCGAACAGAATTTTGTCCAAAAAGTCAACTGTGGGGCCCGCCAATTGGCGATTTGGTCAACCGTCTCAGAATCGCGTGAAATTTGGGTCACAGGACCAGCGCGTTACCACGAGTCCAGTGGCGCAAGTTTCGTCGCAATTTGACAAGCGTGCATAAAATACGTACGAGTTCCACAAAAATTGCGACACGAAATGTGTCTGCAGATACGGCCTGATTCCGGCGCGTACACGCGTTCGAATTAGTCCCCACAAAATTTCATGTGTCCGGTTACGCTGTATGCACTATGCGGTACACTTGGTACACGGCGGGGCGGTCTCGTTTGGCGGGGCGCGCTCCGTTTTCCAACTTTTGGAAAACCGAAAAAAGTGGGTGCGCGCAGTTCTGTGACGAATTTAACTATGTCCACAGCGACTAATAGCATAGGATTTTTTTATAGAAAATAAACTAGGTCAGGTATTCTACAGGTATCAAAAAGAAATACCGAATTCGGATCTCTGTGGTGGGAGATACGAACTCGGCAATACGGGTGGTCATTATGGAATTCTGCGATTCCAGAATTGGGTCTATCCGTCCACTTTGGACGCTATTTTTCACCTAGGGGCACACGTTTTCCGAGGTTGGCTATAAAACGAATATTGGAGAGGGTTAAGGGATGACCATATCTATGAAAATGGAACAGCGTTTGGTCGAGCGAGTCGACGGGAAATCGTGCCGGAGCGAAGGTACCTCGAGTGGAAAACTGCAGTTCGCGAGGTCGGAGTCGACGGGATGGTTGGATGGCTTGGGGGCTTCTCTGGCTGCGGTGACGGCTCTAGATGGGAAGAGAAGGTCTGGAGATTCTAGGTTAGGGTTTTTGGAATGAGAATATATATATATATATATATATATATATATATATATATATATAATATATATATATATATTAAGAGAGAGGGGTGGATTTCGGACGGTTCGGCCGGAGGGGCCAAACCCGCTGAAGGAAGGGTCGGGTTCCCTTGGCTGCAAGTTTCCTAGGAATTATAAGTGGCGGTTTTAGTCAGTTAGTTGTTGCCAAAGTTGCAAGCGGCAACAGCAAGCTGAAGAGGGATAGCATTGTGTTATTAGTTGTTTGGTTATTATGATTATTATTATTATTAGTTAATTTAGTAATTTCTTATACTTTCTTTTCTTTTCCTTTATAAAATATATATATACATATATATATATTTGTATATACATATATATATATTTGTATATATATATATATATATATATATATATACTCATAAAAAAAATTTATAGATTAGGGTATTGCACATCGTTAGGCTAGCAACAGCTCAAGGGGTCTCCTACATGGAATAAATTTCTAAAAATTTCTGATGGTCCCATAAGTCATCTAAGTGCCCGAACACCTAACATAAAAATTATTAAAAATCTATTTCTCCTATTTAGACCTAATTACTACAATTTAATTAATAAATAATAAATAAAGGTATATACGATTTTCTAGGAAAGGGGTTTTACACTAGTAATGCCATAGCACGTGCCTGTTAATTCCTTTCCTTAGCCTTAAACCTAGTATTTTGAACTTGTTAGTGAGTGATAACCTAGTTTTCCTAAGCTGTAGATTTTCTTGCTCTATCCAGATTTTTTTACTTATCTTTCGTTGCCTAAGAAAATGTATTATTTCCTTCCCTACACGTTATGCATGATCTTTCTCTCGATCTTCTTGTTTATGATTCTTAATCCCTTGTGTCGTGCCACACGCATGTCTTACAACTGCGTCATCTCTTTGGATCGGTTTTGTTTTGTTTTCTTAATTGTGAGAACGCAATTCTTTTAAGGTGGATAGATTGTAACAACCTGTTTATTTTTTAAATCTTTAAAAATAAATTTCTGAATTTTTTGGTAATTTTTAATTAATTATTAAAAATGTCCTTCAGGGATTAATATTTATATGTATTAAATTAAATATTAAAATACTATAAAAAGTATATTTTTGGGTGTATTATTAATTATTGGATGTTGTATAAATCTTCTGGAATTTATTGGGCTCAAAAACTATTTTAAATAGCTAAAAACCCCCGTTTTAATTAAACCAGCTTAAACCGGACTAAACCGGGTTGAACCGAACCTAATTGAACCGAACTGAACCAGGCTACCCGACCCTACCAGACCCGCCATCACCGCCCCCTTTCCCCCACGATCCCCGCTCCCTCCGCCGACACGACCGCCCATGTCCCCCGCCCCCGCTCAGTGGCCACGACCCCGCGAGCCCCGGTGACCCACTACCCGCAACCGCCACCACGTTCTCCCCCACCTCTCTCGGCCTCCCCTCTCTTTATAAACCACCCCCCCGAGCCCTAAAACCACCGCCATCACCATCATCGCCGGCCCACCCCGACATCCCTGCCGACTCCGCCGGCCCACCCGACGCCCTCGTCGATGTCCCCGCCCACCGTCGACGACTCCGCGACCGACCTGCCAGCAGCACAGCAACCCCGCTGCCATGCCCCGCCGCTGTGCCAAGCCGCGCCGCCCTATCACAAAAATCAGCGAGGTATGCCTCTTCAAGCTCTCGTAACTCCCTATACGTTGTTCCGATTTTTGTTCTGTCAAATCCTACGCGTAGACCACATGACCCCCTCAAAATTCGTGCAACTCGCTCGGGGTATCGCATCCTGTATAAGTCGCAAATCGTGACACAAAATCAGGAAAATAATCTCTAATTTCTGAAAATTCAAAAATCATCCTGAACTCACAAGTTCACGACCGTTTTGTGTGCAACCTGTTAACTATTTTTAAAATCCACTTAAACAGTAATTTAGACTATATGACCAAGTTTGAAACCTTGTTTTTAGTTTAATTTATAGTGTTGTAGTTTATAATTTATTCGAGGGTAAAAATGACCAAAAACTTGGTTATTTAAAACCCAATTTTTCCCGAAACTGGCTGCGCCCCGCTAAACGAGGTGACTTGGTCGTATGCGAACTTTACCGAAAGGTGCGCACCGTCGATACGGATGTGTGGGATATAAAGTTGATTTGGATGTGCGTGCACACTGAAATCAACGCGTATCCGGCGACAACACCCCGTATCGGCCCTGTACTAAAACTCGTTGTAACTTCGTGTGTCCTCGTTGTATCGAAAAAAAACTTGTGCCATCGAATTCGAAGCATTTTCTGGTCCTGTGACCCAAGTTTGGTTCGATTCTGAGAACGTTGACAAAATCCCGTATCGTGGGCCCTACGTCTCCACTTGACGGGCAATTTTGTGATCGGCTCATCGGAATCCAGTTCTAGATATTCCATTGGGTTCGTATCATCGTTCTGGACTTGTTGACACTAAGTTTGATGAATTTGGAGAACTTTGTCTTTGGCATATTTTTCGGTGCTAATAGGGCCATATTTGGAACCCACTTTGACCAGAAACGGTCAATTTTGTCCCTGTGTCCAAATTAGACTTATGGACAGGCAATTTTAGCTATTTGATATCTTTTGAGCATGATGGTAATATTTATTTCAGCAACCAGAGGAGTACCTGAAGATCCTACTGTAACCGAAGCAACTGTTGGAATCCAAACCCAAGGCAAGTGTACCTTGCCAACTTGCAGTAATTTCTGTTATAGTATTTATTTGAGTTCTTTGTACATATATATATACTCTTGATATAAATGTTTAATCTAGGACCGTATGATATTGCTTGGCGTCTGAATAATATTCGGGTGCCAACGTCGTACGCTGAGTTGTGTAACGTCACCTAGAGATTGATATCGCGACACTTTATATCTTCGTGCTTCCATTATCATGTACGTCATACCATAGGACACCTAACACTGTTCATGAGACAGAATCTTTCTGAGTCATTCATGGTAATTCTGTATAGGTTACAGGATTCGAGACATAGACCTTTATATCCAGAGCTATCATATGACTTGCTGCATTAGATATGATCTTGCGTGTCATGGGCATGAGACGTATGATTACTGTAAACCCCCTGATTTTTTAAGAATTTTTAAATTTGGATTTTTATAATTTTCTGAAATTTTTTGGGATTTTTCTGTAATTAAAAACAGGGTTTTAATTATTAAATATTTTTTAATTGATAATAAACCGTATTAAAATATTATGAAAATAATATTTTTGGGTGTAAAAGGAAAAACAGGACTTAGGGTAATTTTTCTGGAATTTATTGGGCCCCGGACCTATTTTTAAACACCTAAAAGCTATTTATTTAATTATTTACTTATTTATTTATTTATTTAAATTATGATTTAATTAATTATTTATTTTAATAAAACTCGGCCCGGCCCAATCCCTCAGCAGCCCAGCCCAGCCCTGATTAACAGGTCGGGAGGGTCCGCTCAACCCGGAACCCGCCGCCCGCACCCGACCCGGTCCCCATCCCCATCCCCACGATCTGGACGACCGCGTCCCCCGCGCCACCGCCCGGGTCCTTCGCCGCCTCCGCCGGAGCGACCCACGACCCCCTCGGCGCCGCCTAACCCGGCCACGACCGCCCCAGCCTCCCCTATATAAATCCCCTACTCCCCTTCTTCCTCCTCCCTCAACTTTCCCCTAGCCCTAACCCTAACGCCGGCTCCCCTAGCTCCGGCGGCCCTCACCTCGACCCGCCGTCTTCCTCCCTCAGCCGCCAGCGCCCGGAACCCGCCTTCCAGCCTCCCCTCTTCCTTCCCAGAGCCCTCCTCCTCCTCCTCCCTCTTCTCCCAGCAGCGCGCCCGGAATCCTCCGCCCGCCTCCGCCTCCGGTGACAACTGCCGGCACCCCCCGCGCCAGAGCCCGGCGATGCCACCCGCAGCCACCCAGTCTCCCTCCGGCCACCGCGGTTCCAGCACAGGCCTGAAGCCCTAGGCCAGACACGCGGACACGGACTCGTCCAGGACACATGACACGTGTCGGACTCTGAAAACCCCAGTTTCGAGGAGCCAGTTCAGGTACTCGTATCTCGCACCTCGTATCTCCGATTTCGATTCCGTAAATTGCAACGCGTAGCCTATATGACCCTCTCGGTGCCCGGATAAACCGCTCGGGGCATCGCGTCCTGTGGTGATCGCGAACCGCGATCCAAAAACAGGAAAACAACGACCCAATTCACCCCGGAACTGAGTACGCCCCGCCAAACGGGACGACTTGGTCGCGTTGGTCTTTATAGATACGTGCGCGTCGTTGATACGGACGTGTGGGATTTTGCAGAAGTCGATTCGGGTGTGCGTGCACACCGGGATCAACGCGTATCCGCGGACAACGCCCCGTATCCGATTTTTCTGCATTTTACCCTAACTTTGTGTACACACGTCGGATTGAAACGAAACTTACGCCATCGGACTCATAGCAATACGCTAGTCCTGTGACCCAAGTTTGGTTTGATTCTAAGAACGTTGACGAAATCGCGTGTCGTGGGCCCCACAGGCCCCGCTCGACGGGCGATTTTGTGATCGGCTCATCGGAATCCAATTCTGGAAGTTCTGTTGGGTTCGTATCATCGTTCCTGACCCGTTGACACTAAATTTGGTGAATTTGGAGACCTTTGACCCTGACACGTTTTTCGGTGCAAAGCGGGCCCGGCCCACCTGTGGACCCCATTTTGACCCAAAATGGTCGTTTTTGCCCTTGTCTCTAAATTAGACTCAAGGACAGGCATTTCTAGCTGATTGATATTTTCTGGATCTTATGGTGATGTTTATTTCAGCAACCGGAGTACCGCCTGCAATTCCAGCTGAAGTCAGAGCCGCAATTGGAACCAGAACCACAGGCAAGTGTACCTTGCCAAACCCTGCAGCTTGCTACTTATTTCCTTGGCTTAATTTTGCATTAGTAGGCAAGTAGAGCTTGTCAACTCGCAGTGATTCTTGTTATAGTATTTTACTTGAGTTCTTGTAGAATATACATAGACTTGTTTAACTGTTCAACCCAGGACCGAGTGACTTTACTTAGCGTCCGATTACCAGTCGGGTACCAACCCCGTACGCGGAGTTATGTAGCGTCACATAGACATGGATACCGAGACCCGATATTTCCCGTACTTGTCTTATCAAGTGCATCATAACCCAGGACACCTGACACTATTCATGAGACAGAGTCTTCCTGAGACATTCATGGTAATTTTGTATAGGATACAGGACTTGACAGAGATATTGTATTTAAAGATACTTTATAACTTGTTACATTAGCTATGATCCCGCTTGACATGGACATGAGACGTTATGGTCATGATACGCGTGATTATATTGGGTGGGAAGAGTCACACAGACTACAGGTTGATTTTTATATATTATGCCGGCGTCTTAGTCTCACTACGAGATAGACAACCACATGATATCTCTGCTACCGGCTCTCCGACACAGAGCTTGTAGTAGTTTCAGCCTGAGTTCTAGTGCTGCTCTTATCTTGTATTTCACTTAGATGGTTACATAGTTTACCCTATTGTTTATTTATTTCCTGCACTGCATGATTATGGCTTTAGCTTTCTTGTACCTTGCTATGTCCCCTGAGGACCTGGATCCGGATTATGTCTCCAAGTATAGCCGAAGAGATCCATCCAGAGATACACCGTACAGGAGCACTTCCAGGAGCTGTACCAGGACCTGAGGACGAGGTCGCACCAGAGGACTCCTCCTGAGCATTGGCTATATATAGTCAGTTATTTCTGTTTCTATTTCCAGTTCCTTTATTTCCTGTCTATTTGCATTGATGTACCAGACATATTCTCGAATTGTTCCCCGAGACACTTATTTGAGATTTGCTTATTTATTCTATTGCATTATTTCTGGCATTTAATCTGTGATTATCTGTTGTGGATGAGATTAGAATAACCTGGGACTTGTAATACTTGATCTATTTCCTGTTAGACTACAACTTAAGCATGCCCTGATGGATCCATTAAATTGGGTTGTCCATCGGTGCGTGCTGCTGGCTATTGCCACATGTCCAGTCCCTTGGCATTTTGGGACTGGGGCGTAACAATTACATTGGGTGTGGAGAGACTTACCATACTAAAGGCTGATTATATTATATATATGTAATTATCTGGAGGTGTCTTAGACTCTGACACAGAGCTTTGGCACATGTACTGGCCCTTCGAGAAAATGCTGCTATAGGTTTTCCCGACACAGAGCCTATAATAGTCTCAGCCTGAGTATGATTAATGCTCTCACTTGCATATCACATACCTGGTTACATAGTTTACCCTATTGATTCATTTATTACTGCACTATATTTATTTGGCTTGAGTTATTCCTGTACCTTGCTATGTCCCCTGAGGACCTGGATCCGGATTATGTCCCCAGGTTTAGCAGAGGAGATCTATCCCGAGATGTACGGGACAG
This sequence comes from Iris macrosiphon, assembly GCA_036927795.1. NCBI lineage: Eukaryota > Viridiplantae > Streptophyta > Magnoliopsida > Asparagales > Iridaceae > Iris > Iris macrosiphon. The sequence goes on along the minus strand of JAYESA010000002.1, from coordinate 159,720,091 downwards.
GAGTATACATTGGAGCAGTACCAGAACCCGAGGACGAGGTTATGCCAGAGGATTTCTTTTGAGTATTGGCTTTTTATACTCAATTATTTTTGTTTCTAGTTACTTTATTTCTTGTCTATTGAATTGATGTATCAAACTTATTCTCGGGTTGTTCTCCGAGGCACTTTTTATTGAGACTTGTTAGCTTATATTTTATTTTAATTATTCTGTCATTTGATCTGTGATTACCTTCTGTGGATGAGATTAGAATTAGACTGTGACTTGTATCGTAGACCTATTTATTATTGTTTACAGCTTAAGTACATCCTAATGGGTCCATTAAATTGGGTTTGCCCATTGGTGTGTACTGCTGGCCATTGCCACGTGGCTAGTCCCTCGATATTTTGGGACTGGGGCATGACACAACCATTCCCTGAAGCGAATACAAGTAACTATAGACAAGGACGTGGTCGCGGTCGTAGTCATGACCATGGTAGCTGTTACAATCGTGGTAAAACTCGAGACCAAGGTGGTCCTAATTATCATACCTTCAACAAGAAGGTTGGACCATACCACTTGAAGTAGAACAACAATGGTGGAAAATAAGAAAAAGGAAAGGGTATGAAAATAGATTCTCCGAAGAATTATGATGAGACTTGCTATAGGTGTGGAGCAAAAGGGCATTGGTCAGTTAGATATCGTACACTAAAATACCTAATTGATTTTTACCAAACATCTACAAGGTAAAGAAAAAGGAAAAGAAATCAATTTTGCATTTTCAGTGTAATTGTTGATGATGAAAATGATCCAATAAAATTTACTCATTTGGATGTTGTTGATTTCTTAACCGAGCCAAGTGAAAAAATTAATGGGATTAAGTTTTGGGGTGATGATGCTTATGATGGCAAAAAAAAGATAAAAAATGATTGAGTTGGGGTTGAGATTATTTGAACTTTATTTTTTCTAAGTTTAATTTTAGTTCAATGCTTGTTTTGTCATGTTTCTAAGTCTTGATTGTTATAAGTTCGAATTAATAAATTTATAATATTTCTTACGTTATTTACTTTTTTACAGAAATATGAAAAATTATAATGGCGTGAACAACTCCAACAGTGGAGATATATGTCTGGTTGATAGTGGAACAACACACACAATTCTTCGAGATCGAAAATACTTCTCGAACTTAAAATTGGCAAAAGTAAATGATAGTACAATTTCTGGTACTATAAAACTAATTGAGGGCTATGGAAGAGCGAATATTATATTGCCGGGTGGAGCAAATATTTTGGTGAAAGATGCTTTGTATTCTAGTAAGTCAAAAAAAAATTTGTTGAGTTTCAAAGACATACGTCTCAATGGTTTTCATATTGAGACTATGAATGAGGAGAATATAGATATTTATGTATTACATCCAATGATTCATGTAGAGGCATACGAATAAAAACTTCCAGTTTTCTCATCAGGATTGTATTATGCGAACATAAGTACCATAGAATCAAACACTGCGATAAACCATAAGTTCAACGATCCAAAACTTTTTATGCTATGGCATGATCGACTTGGTCACCCTGGATCGAGTATGATGCGCCAAATAGTTAGAAACTCACATAGTCATTCTCTAAAGAACCAGAAGATTCTTTTACCTCGTGATTGTGTGTGCGTTGCCTGCTCACAAGGGAAATTAATTTTAAGACCATCTCTAATGAAAGTTAATTTTGAGTCCCCTATATTTTTATAATGAATATAAGGGAATATTTGTGGACCTATTGACCCACCTTGGGGACCATTTCGTTACTTCATGGTTTTGTTAGATGCATCATTTAGATGGTCACATATAAGTCTACTGTCAACATGAACGATTGCTTTTGCCAAACCTCTTGCTCAAATGATAAGATTAAGGGCTCAATTCCCAGCTTATTCCATTAAGACTATTCATCTTGATAATGCCAATAAATTTATATCTCAAGCATTTAATGATTATTGCATGTCAATTAACATTGATTTTGAACATTTAGTTGCACATATGCATACTCAAAATGGACTTGCAGAGTTTTTTGTTAAAATATTGCAATTGATTGCTAGACCTTTACTTTTAAGATCAAATTACCAACGTCTGTTTGGGGACAAGCAATATTACATGCAACTGTATTGGTTCGTATTCGATTGACCAAGTTTATTCATCATTATTCACCAATGTAACTTGTTTCTAGCCCACATAGATGTCTTAAAATTTATGTTGGTTTTTATTCCCCATCTATAATAAAATACATTGAGTTCCTGACGGGTAATTTATTTAAGAAAAGGTTTGCTGATTGCCATTTTGATGAGACAGTTTTCTCGTTATTAGGGAGAAAAATGTTGCTTCCTGTAGAACGACATAAAATTACATGAAATGTACCATCTTTTATTGACCCACGCACAAATAAATATGAGCAAAAAGTAAAAAATGATCATTCATTTGCAAAATATTGCAAATCAGTTGCCAGATGCATTCACTGATATTAAGAAAGTGACAAATCTCATGTACCAGCTACAAACATACCAACATAGATTGATATCCCTGAAGGACAACATGATGGCACACTAAAATCGTGCATAAAATGTGGATACCCTATTGGCGCTAAAGATAAGAACCCTCGAAAGAAAAAGATACAAGTAATTACTCCCGAAGAGAAAATAGTTTCAAAATATGGAAGTGCTATAGAAAAATTGGCTGATCAGTCTAAAGTAGCTCCTGAAGAGACACATGACGATGAACAAATTTTAGACGAGATCTCTTTAAATTATATGAGTACAAGAGAAAGCTGGGATAGAAAGAAAATTACTGTAGACAATATTTTTGCTTATGGTGTCGCATTTGATATTGTAAATGAGAATCCTGAACCAAAATCTGACAATGTCGACATAGAATTGATTGGAAAAATAAAAAGATGCAATACAAGCTGAATTAAAATTCCTAGAAAGTTGCAAAGTATTTTGTAAACACCCGAATTTTTTCAGAAATTAAAAATAAAATTTTGAGTTTTTTTGGAATTTTTAACTAATTAAAATAAATGTTTTCTGAAATTAAATATTTTTAAGTATTAAATTAAATATTAAAATATTATGAAAATAATATTTTTGAGTGTAAAATAAATAATTAGTCATAGTGTAATTTTCTTGGAATTTATTGGACCCAACAACTATTTTTAAAGACCTAAAAACATAGCTTTTAATTAAACCAGACTAAACCATCATGAACCAAACCAAACCAGGACTAAATAAACCAACCCAAACCCTATATAAACCCAATCCCTATGGGTCAGGTCGAATCTGGACCTGAACCAAGAACCCGACCCGAACCCGCTCACCCGCCCGCTACAGTAACCGCTGAAACCCTTCTCCTCCCCGACCGTTCCTCGTGTTTCACCCGCCGCCGACTCTCCGCCTCCCCGCCGCTGTCTAACCGTCGACTCGTCGACTCCGACTGGGCGCTCGCCTCCCCAACGCCCGACCTTCTACCTCCCCTACCTGTTGCGACCTTCCCCTATAAAACCCGACGAAACCCCTACCCGATCATCAGCTACCACCACAGCCGCTTCTCCCCTTCGGCCATCCACCCAACTCCGACGATGACACCCCTCTGGCGACCTCGACCCGCCGACGACCAGTCGACCACCGCCTCCGTTATACCCGACGACCACTGCCACCACCCTCCGTCGAACCCCTAGCTCCCTCTCCGCCACTCCCGGCCGCCAACCAACCTCGACCCACGGATGGTCACCTCGAGCTCTCCACGGCGACTCTGGCGACTCCTCTGTGATCTCCGCCGCCGCCAGCACCGAGCACAGCAGCCGCAGCGCCACCGCCGACCGGCCGAGCGCCGTCGCGCCACCACGCGTACGCGAATTTCAGACGTTTCCGGCCTCCTGTTCCGGTGAGCCTTTCTCTCTCATCGTCGCATCGTTTTTAGAACAGACTATAGCGACATGTTCACTACGTGACCCCCTCGAACCTCGTATCATTAGACTGGGGTATCGTGTCCTTTGTAGATCGCAAACTGCGATGCAAAAATAGAAAAATATATCCCAATTTTGGAACTCTAAAACTATCTCGAACTCACAAGTTCACGGCCGTTTTACGACCAACCTGTTAAATAATTCTAAAATTCACTTGAACAGTAAATTAGACAATATAACCAAGTTTAAAATCCTGTAATTAGTTTATTTTGTTGTGCTGTAATTTGTATTTTATTCGCGGATAAAATTGACCAAAAACTTGATTATTTAACCCTAAATTTTCCCGAAACTGGGTGTATTCCGCTAAACGAGGCAACTTGGTCGTGTGTGAATTTTATCGAAAGGTGCGCATCGTTAATGCGGACGTGTGAGATTTCACGAAAGTTGATTTGGATGTGCGTGCATACCGAAATTAATGCATATCCGTCAAAATTGCCCCGTATCGGGCCTGTTCTAAAATTTGTTGTAACTTCGTGTATGCTTGTCGTGTCGAAACAAAACTTATTCCATCAGATTCGTAGCATTTTGCTGGTCCTATGACCCAAGCTTGGTTCGATTCTGAGAACGTTGACGAAACCCCGTATCGTGGGCCCCACGGCTCCACTTGACGGGCGATTTTGTGATCGGCTCATCGGAATCCAGTTCTGGACATTCCGTTGGGTTCATATCGTCATTCTGGACTTGTAGACTATAAGTTTGACAAATTTAAAGGACTTTGTCTCTGACATATTTTTTGGTGCGAAGTGGACCACATGTGGACTCCGCTTTGACCAGAAACTGTCAATTTACCCCTGTGTCCAAATTAGACTTATGGATAGGCAATCCTAGGTATTTTATATCTTCTAAACATGATGGTAATATTTATTTCAATAATCGGAGGAGTACTTGAATATCCTACGTATATCGGAGCAACTGTTGGAATCCAAGCACCAAATAAGTGTACTTTGCCATACTTGCAGCAATTGCTTTATAATATTCTCTTGATCTATTTCTGAGTTATATATGTTTAACCTAGGACCGTGTGACGTTGCTTAGCGTCCGAATAATATTCGGGTGTCAACACCGTACGGGAGTTGTGTAACGTCACCTAGAGAGTTGATATCGCGATCCTATATATTTTTGTGCTTGCTTTATCAAGTACGTCATACCATAGGAAACTTGACACTGTTCATGGGACAGAATCTTTTTTGAGTATTCATGGTGATTCTGTATAAGCTTACAGGATTCGTGACATAGACTTTATATATATGCATAGCTATCATATGACTTGTTGCATTAGCTATGATCTTGCGTGTCATGGACATGAGACGTGTGATTTGTAAACTCCCTCACCCAAAATATGTATTTTGTGTATATTTTATATTATTATATTTATTATATATGTTAAATTTATTTAGAATATGCTCTTAGTTAATTAGAAAATAAATTTCTTGATATATTTACTTATATAAATATTCATTTAGAATTATTTTAGGTTATTTTAGATTTTTGGAGATTTTTCTAGAATTTTTGGTAATTAAAACTTAGAAAACATAAATTTCTAAGACTTCTATGACCATACTTGCATGTCGTTCCTACCAAATATTTATTTTAGTTTAAAATATTTAATTATATTTTTTTGTAATTTATTTAGAATTTTAAGAAATTTATTTAGATTTTAAAATTATTTAGGATTTATTTGGATATATATAGTCTTAATATTAGATAGATACTAATTTAGTGTTAATAGATATTAATTAAATTTTATAAATTATTTGTATTATCTTTAATTATATTTAAGATTATAAATTATTGAGATAAATTCAAACTCTATTTTAAATTAATTCAAATCCTGAACCTACTAGGAAATCAACTTCATGCATATCCTATCCTTATTTAAATTTATCATAATCCTATCCAAATTAACCAATCATAGTCGTATTTAATTAAGTAGTGTCCACCATTATAAATACCTCATCCTTCATATTTTTCTTCCCCAAATTCCTCTCTTTTTCGTCCAAAAATAGTCAAAATTCGTCATAAATTCAGCCTCATTTTCTACTAGTTATGACGAATTAAAAAGACGATATCTCCTAGCTTCGGACTCCAAACACGCTCCAGTTTTTTTGTTAGAATGATAATGAGATTAGCTTTCTGTTAATATATTTTTTTTTCTAAATTATTAGTATTAAATTCTGTAAAATTCGTAGAGCACAGCATGTCCGAAAATAGATGTGTTTCGATGTTTTCGCGATTCCGGGAGAACCAGGAATCAGAATCATAAACCGTTTAAAGTTTCTGAAATCTAATGTCGAGATCATCGACATATATTTTTTTCAGAATTTATTACAAAGTATTTACATACTGTTAATTCTGTAGAACTTCTAGGTTAGAATTTAACCATCAGTGCACAATACAAAATTTGTATGTGCCATAATTCCCAAACGAATTTGAATTCAGACGAGCCGTAAATTCTAGTATGTTTTTTATGCTGAAATCTACAGGAAATCATGCATGAAAGTCGAGTTTGTATCGGTTGACTTTTTGGTCAACAGATCGCCTCGATTTGCGTGCCATGAGTCTCGAGTTGATAAAATTCAGTTTCTTTGGACAAAATTTAGGAATTAACATAAAAATCAGAATAATAAGATTAAAATAGAATTTTAGAGTAATTATTTCAGAATTAACTAAATTAAAATAAATTAATGGTTATATTATTATATAGTTATATGAATATATATGTAAGTAAATGCTAATTGATAATTATGACTAAATATTCAGACTGTATGACCCTAGGACATCGTGGACTATCCCATACTTACCTTGACCATGTTGACCCTAAGAACTTGTGAATTTGTCTGCCTTGCGTACACTAACGTACTGGCATAGACACCTGTCAGTTGACTGACTGATTTCGTACAGTACTTGAAGACGCGACACCCGCGTAATTCAATGCGTAATTGACCGTGTTAGATGACTAGTGTTACCCCTAGTATACCCCCTGATTCCAGTGTAAATGTGGTTGAGTATGTGCTAGTGTAATGACTAAACATTCTATTATATTATATTTATGTGTACATAGGATATTTGATTGTTCTGCGCGATTTCTGGAGCAGGTTATTGGTACACTGCAGCTTCCTTGCCAGGCAAGTATACCTTGCCATTATACTGTTATTTATATTCCATATGTTGCATGCATCTTTATTTTCTGTCTTTAGTTCATATATTTTAACTGTTATATAAAATGCGCACGACGGTGACGTCGCGATATATTTTTATTTATGTATTGCATTGACCTTGTTTATGAGACTACCCCATTATCATGTAGCATCATTAGGTTTCATTTGACTGTGACACATATTTTTACACGAGTTGTGAGTCTCATATAGATCACGGACGCACGTATTGACTGATCATCGGTACGTATGGGACGTGCGTTAGGAATAACTGCTGTTAGAAACTTTGTATGCTAGAAGACTTAGCAGTTATTAGAGGTCTATGGACATAGTCTATTGTAGTACGGTGGTCCCATCCTTGTCCTTGTTTGGTTGCAGGATTGGGCTAGGGTACTAAGGATAGGCTATGGACCAAATCGTGTCATGGATGTGACATGCTTAGAGCATTGGGTGGGGAGAACAACAAGTAAGGCATTTGGGCTCCTTTGCACTTTCCTTGTGTAACCCGTACGCTCCGCCGGAGATACGCGGTCATGATGACCCCTATATATTATCATGGCGGGCCTCCGGTGTTCGAAAGACACCGTGCCTTTGTAGGCCCCTGGATCTCCAAGAGAACTATGCCAATCCCATTTATGGTCAGATAGCCCACTTGTTAGAAAGTTATTCTTAACTGCATTCACTTTAGACGGTTAGGCGACCCATTGGATATTTATTTCAGTACTTTATTGGCATGTGTTTAAGTATACTTGTTATGTCCCTCTGAGGACCTGGTCCGCTGCCAGGTGTACCTGTTCTTGAGTATTTGCAGGAGCGCAGATTTGGAAGGATATAGATGCTTCGTGGATGTCTTCCCTTCGAGCCGTGATTGGTAGCGGGTACTTATATTGTTTGAGTGAGTTGTACTTATATTGTATTTACTTTTCCTATTTGTGTTGGTAGTAGATTTGTTTCCATCCAACTAGCATCCTTAGATACTTCTTATTGAGATCTAGTTCATAGATACTGGTTATTTATTTCCATATAATTTTGGTGGATGAGATTTAGATTTTTCCCTGCGACTTGTATTACATTTATACCACTTGTGGATTTGATATTCATATTACAGCGTACGTGTGGATTTGGTTTCCATATATTGGAGTTGCCATATCCATACGGCTGGCATGCTTACGTGTCCTAGTCCTACGCATTTTTGGGACTGGGGCGTGACATGTTTTTGTGGTGGCCCATACAGGTCGAGAGCATATTGTCTCGGTTACGTTACTGTACCGAACAAGCCTGCACCTAGGACTAGAGTATAGGATCTCATCCATAATTGACTATGATTCATCTTCCTCCTCTCTATTCTATTCGAATAATTGTATCCTGCTTGATTCATGTACTTCCCTAATAGTTCTTTGAGAATAGCCTTCTGCTAGAATATAGGAACCCCTATTATTAGGATGATAATTATGGTAGCACACCTATTAAGAATACAACGAGGATATAGACACACCACTAAGTTTAGAATATCTAGTGAACCCTAGAACTCCTCATCTTTAGATTGGTATACCATTACCCCTTGATTTATTAAGAAGACTTGAGTAGTATAGACACTACTAGAGATAGTTAGAAGTTTTACCATAATGTTTGACCCTAGTATTGAGGAACCAATGGAGAACCAATATTGAACATTAGGACTGAACCTAACCTTCATAACTGGATAATATTAGAGAACTATAAAACTTATGTCATTGTCTTATTATTAGTAGACAAGTACCCTAGAAAGCCAAGAGCAATGCATAGAATATTTCCCTAATCATACCTCAAACATAGTAGCTAGCGTACCACTTCCCTTTAGAAACCATGATGCTATCTATAGGCCCTATTTTAAATTTCACATCTTGTTTCTCTGAAACCCTAGCGCTCACCACTCGCGCGACGACTAAATTATGATCTTCTTTTCTCCATCTTTCAATTCATGCCAATCTGACGCTTCTGATTTTAGACCAAGCAATTGTATTCTATGATAGGATATATGGTTTGCTAAAGTGATAGTTGTAATCTTGAATTTTAAATTTTGAATTGTGTGCCTTGTAGTTAGAACCTGATAGTTAAATTGTTCAATTAGATTGTGATGATTACCCCTAGTTGTAGACCACGTAATTTGTACCCTCACCCCGATACACGTTAGACCCCTCCCCTTTAACGGCCAGTAACTCTTCTATCCTTACCATTGACACTTGCTTGTAAGTGCTATGACTAAGACTTAGGATGACCATTACCTACATAAAAAGGATACCCTAATCAATACCAAGATTTTTCCTCATATACCCTAATAAAGAGTTTCTGTTTTATTTACATGTGCAAGATTATTTTGTAGGACCCTCTTAAGACTGTCACAGTATTAGTTTAATTATTATAAGTTGGGTAGTATGCCTCACAACCTAGTATCACATAGTCCACTTGACCCATCGAGGTAGTGTAACTAAATGACATTAATTTTATGCTAGCACTAGACGACAGTATTTATTCAGACGGTGGAATTTAGAGGCCCATGCCCTATTTGGTTGACTAGCAACTTAGACAAGGAGGTTGTATGATAACCGTAGAGATTGTAGAATCTTTGTTATTATTGCTTATTCTGTTTTATTTTTTTTGTAAACCTGAATTAATTTGTACCTCCTTTCATCATCATCTAGCGTACTTATATTGCTGTACTACCTTGACTTATGCTGCTATTTTATAGCCTAGTTTTGCAAGCTTATTCCTCATCAAGCTTGTTCATGACATATGTATTAGTGGGTCGACACACTAATATATTTCAGAATCAGTGTGTTAAGGTCTGGCCAACCTTAGTATGCTTGATTCGCCCTTTGTAACGCTACTTTACGTGGATTGAGATATGTAGTGATTAGTAGACGAATATACTTGCCCTGGACATGTCTGACATATCGTGTCGGTTACATAACTGTACTAATACGAGCATGCGAACAAAGGATTACCAGAATAGGATTTCAATCCACAACTGCTTGACGATTATCATTTGAATTCTTTAAACGCCTTGATCCCGATACTTCTATTCTATTACCTCCCTTGAACTCTTTATTATTGATCTCCATCTTCCCTTATTTCGGAAGGACGAAACCTCGTGCTTGGTATGAATTGATACACAGAGAGTACAAGATATACCCCATAGGCCAATCACATTATTTGGTGACTATCTTTCATAATTGATTAAGGGCATATCACATATGATATAGTTGGTGTTAAAGTTTTGAGGATTGAATGACATGAGAAAATAAATTGAGGAATATTTTTCTTAAGTGTAAGAGCCTTATGTGATAGATGGGTAAATTCTAAGTTGGGTAAAAATTGCAGTATTAAACTTGAGGAGAATTCTTTTAGATTATGATCAAGTAGGATTAGATTGAGAGATTAAGTCCTTTTAAATGTGAAGAATTTTAAAAGAGGGATTAAGATAATGAGGATTTAATAAATTTTAAAAATCTTGATATTGAGGACCCAATATTTATACTTTGAGCACATGATTTAAATTTTGAATATTGAAGGATAAATCATCGATTTAAATTTTGAGGATAAATATAGAATTTTAGACTTGAACAATTGGTTAATTAGATTTAAATTTTACAATTTGATGATTTGAATTAAAAGTTCAATTTTGATTGTTGGGTCACCTATTTGAAATATTGAGGATGTAAATTGAGTTTAAATATTTGAATAGTACAAAATTCTTAAGTTAAGAATAGGAATAAGATTTGATTAGAATTGTTTATTGTTCAAAGTTTAGAGGAGATTATGATAGTTGGAAATTATGATATAAATTTTGATGTAGGATGTCATATAGACTTGAGTCAGATTTGGATGTTGATTATTTAAAAATCGAGAAGAGATTACGACAGGTTGAATTTTGATTTAAACAGTGGTTATATTAATTTTGAAGTGATCGCGATAGATTCGAATAGATTTTGTTATTTAAAATTTTGGAAGAGATTGCGATTGACATACCTTATGTACGAATGTGAAGGATTTAACAAATTATGTCTTATTTTAATTTCGAGGACGAAATTATTTTAAGTTGGGTAGATTGTAAACTCCCTCACCCAAAATAGGTATTTTGTGTATATTTTATATTATTATATTTATTATATATGTTGAATTTATTTAGAATATGCTCTTAGTTAATTAGAAAATAAATTTCTTGATATATTTACTTATATAAATATTCATTTAGAATTATTTTAGGTTATTTTAGATTTTTGGAGATTTTTCTAGAATTTTTGGTAATTAAAACTTAGAAAACATAAATTTCTAAGACTTCTATGACCATACTTGCATGTCGTTCCTACCAAATATTTATTTTAGTTTAAAATATTTAATTATATTTTTTTGTAATTTATTTAGAATTTTAAGAAATTTATTTAGATTTTAAAATTATTTAGGATTTATTTGGATATATATAGTCTTAATATTAGATAGATACTAATTTAGTGTTAATAGATATTAATAAAATTTTATAAATTATTTATATTATCTTTAATTATATTTAAGATTATAAATTATTGAGATAAATTTAAACTCTATTTTAAATTAATTTAAATCCTGAACCTACTAGGAAATCAACTTCATGCATATCCTATCCTTATTTAAATTCATCATAATCCTATCCAAATTAACCAATCCTAGTCGTATTTAATTAAGTAGTATCCACCATTATAAATACCTCATCCTTCATATTTTTCTTCCCCAAATTCCTCTCTTTTTCGTCAAAAAATAGTCAAAATTCGTCATAAATTCAGCCTCATTTTCTACTAGTTATGACGAATTAATAAGACGATATCTCCTAGCTCCGGACTCCAAACACGCTCCAGTTTTTTTGTTAGAATGATAATGAGATTAGCTTTCTGTTAATATAATTTTTTTTTCTAAATTATTAGTATTAAATTCTATAAAATTCGTAGAGCACAGCATGTCCGAAAATAGATGTGTTTCGATGTTTTCGCGATTCCGGGAGAACCAGGAATCAGAATCATAAACCGTTTAAAAGTTTCTGAAAGCTAATGTCGAGATCATCGACATATATTTTTTTCAGAATTTATTACAAAGTATTTACATACTGTTAATTCTGTAGAACTTCTAGGTTAGAATTTAACCATCAGTGCACAATACAAAATTTGTATGTGCCATAATTCCCAAACGAATTTGAATTCAGACGAGCCGTAAATTCCAGTATGTTTTTTATGCTAAAATCTACAGGAAATCATGCATGAAAGTCGAGTTTGTATCGGTTGACTTTTTGGTCAACAGATCGCCTCGATTTGCGTGCCATGAGTCTCGAGTTGATAAAATTCAGTTTTTTTGGACAAAATTTAGGAATTAACATAAAAATCAGAATAATAAGATTAAAAAAGGATTTTAGAGTAATTATTTCAAAATTAACTAAATTAAAATAAATTAATGGTTATATTATTATATAGTTATATGAATATATATGTAAGTAAATGCTAATTGATAATTATGACTAAATATTCAGACTATATGACCCTAAGACATCGTGGACTATCCCATACTTACCTTGACCATGTTGACCCTAAGAACTTGTGAATTTGTCTGCCTTGCGTACACTAACGTACTGGCATAGACACCTGTCAGTTGACTGACTGATTTCGTACAGTACTTGAAGACGCGACACCCGCGTAATTCAATGCATAATTGACCGTGTTAGATGACTAGTGTTACCCCTAGTATACCCCCTGATTCTAGTGTAAATATGGTTGAGTATGTGCTAGTGTAATGACTAAAGATTCTATTATCTTATATTTATGTGTACATAGGATATTTGATTGTTCTGCGCGATTTCTGGAGCAGGTTATTGGTACACTGTAGCTTCCTTGCCAGGCAAGTATACCTTGCCATTGTACTGTTATTTATATTCCATATGTTGCATGCATCTTTATTTTCTGTCTTTAGTTCATATATTTTAACTGTTATATAAAATGCGCGCGACGGTGACGTCGCGATATATTTTTATTTATGTATTGCATTGACCTTGTTTATGAGACTACCCGATTATCATGTAGCATCATTAGGTTTTATTTGACTGTGACACATATTTTTACACGAGTTGTGAGTCTCATATAGATCACGGACGCATGTATTGACTGATCATCGGTACGTGTGGGACGTGCGTTAGGAATAACTGCTGTTAGAAACTTTACATGCTAGAAGACTTAGCAGTTATTAGAGGTCTATGGACATAGTCTATTGTAGTACGGTGGTCCCATCCTTGTCCTTGTTTGGTTGCAGGATTGGGCTAGGGTACTAAGGATAGGCTATGGACCAAATTGTGTCATGGATGTGACATGCTTAGAGCATTGGGTGGAGAGAACAACAAGTAAGGCATTTGGGCTCCTTTGCACTTTCCTTGTGTAACCCGTACGCTCCGCCGGAGATACGCGGTCATGATGACCCCTATATATTATCATGGCGGGCCTCCGGTGTTCGAAAGACGCCGTGCCTTTGTAGGCCCCTGCATCTCCAAGAGAACTATGCCAATCCCATTTATGGCCAGATAGCCCACTTGTTAGAAAGTTGTTCTTAACTGCATTCACTTTAGGCGGTTAGGCGACCCATTGGATATTTATTTCAGTACTTTATTGGCATGTATTTAAGTATACTTGTTATGTCCCTCTGAGGACCTGGTCCGCTGCCAGGTGTACCTGTTCTTGAGTATTTACAGGAGCGCAGATTTGGAAGGATATAGATGCTTCGTGGATGTCTTCCCTTCGAGCAGTGATTGGTAGCAGGTACTTATATTGTTTGAGTGAGTTGTACTTATATTGTATTTACTTTTCCTATTTGTGTTGGTAGTAGATTTGTTTCCATCCAACTAGCATCCTTAGATACTTCTTATTGAGATCTAGTTCATAGATACTGGTTATTTATTTCTATATAATTTTGGTGGATGAGATTTAGATTTTTTCCTGTGACTTGTATTACATTTATACCACTTGTGGATTTGATATTCATATTACAGCGTACGTGTGGATTTGGTTTCCATATATTGGAGTTGCCATATCCATACGGCTGGCATGCTTACGTGTCCTAGTCCTACGTATTTTTGGGACTGGGGCGTGACAGATTACATTGGGTGGAAAGAGCACACAGGCTGATTATATATATAACCCTTATTTTTGTGGTGCTCAAGACTCTACACCTGACCTTGGCCCATTACGTGATATTACTGCTACTGGCTCCCCGACACAGAGCTTGTAGTGGTCTCAGTCTGAGTACTAGTAATGCTCTAACTTGCATATCACATAGCTGGTTACATAGTTTACCCTATTTATTTATTTATTTATTTATTTATTTTTATACTGTATTTATTTGGCTTGAGTTATTCTTGTACCTTGCTATGTCCCCTTAGGACCTGGATCCGGATTATGTCCCCAGGTATAGCAGAAAAAATTTATCCCGAGGCATACAGGACAAGAGTAGACGCTGGAGCAGTACCAGAACCAGAGGACGAGGTGATGGCCGAGGATTTCTCCTAATTATCTGACTTATTTATACTCAGTTTTTGCTGTTATTAGACTCTTTTATTTCCTGTCTATTGAACTGTTGTATCAAGCTCATTATCGGGTTATTCTCCGATATATTTTATTTGAGACAAAATATTGGTTTATATGTTGTTATTTTGATATTAATTTATTTGCTGTGGATGAGATTAGATTGTGACATGTTTAGTAGACCTTTATTATTATTTTACAGCTTAAGTATACCCTAATGGGTCCATTAAATTGGGTTTGCCCATTGGTGTGTGCTGTTGGCCATTGCCACGTGGCTAGTCCCTCGGTATTTTGGGACTGGGCGTGACATATTTAGACCAGTAGTACAAAATCCTTAAGGTATGAAACCTATTGGATACAAATGGGTGTTTGTACGAAAATACAACGAGAAAAATAAAATTATGAGATACAAGGCACAACTTGTTGCACAAGATTTTTCACAGAGATCTGGAATCAATTATAATGAAACATATTCTCTTGTGATCGACGCAATGACATTACGATACTTGATCATTTTAGCAGTTATAGAAAAATTTGACGTGTGGCTTATGGATGTTGTTACCGCATATTTATATGGGTCAGTGGATAATGATATTTATATAAAAATTCCAGAAGCATTCAAATTGCCTGAAGCATATAACCAAATATCTCATGGGTTATACTCAATCAAATTATAATGATCCCTATACAGATTAAAATAATCTGGAAGAATACGGTATAACTGTCTTAGTGAATATCTTGTTAGAGAAGGATATATAAATAATCCAATTTGTCCATATATTTTTATCAAAAGATCTAAAAATAGATTTTTCATTATTGCGGTATATATTGATGACTTAAATCTTGTAGGAACTCCCGAAGAGATCACAAAAATCGCTAATTATCTGATAAAAGAATTTGAGATAAAAAATCTTGGAAAGACAAAATTGTCTCGGCCTGCAGATCGAGCATTTTTCAAATATAATTTTTATCCATCAATCTACCTATGCAGAAAAGATTTTAAAAAGATTTTATATGGATAAAGCTCATCCATTGAGTAGTTCTATGGTTATTCGATCGTTAGATAAAAAGAAAGATTTGTTTCGTCCTTGAGAGGATAATGAAGAATTATTAGGTCCAGAATTACCATATCTTAGTCCTATTGGAGCTTTAATGTATCTTGTAAATTGTACAAGACCTGATATAGCATTCTCAGTAAACTTACTGGCAAGATATAGCTCAGCACCAACAAAATGACAATGGAATTATGTTAAACATATATTACATTATCTTCACGGAACAACCGACATGGCTTATTTTAATCAAAAAATTTAGAATCACAAGTTGTGGGTTATGTTGATGCTGGTTATCTATCTGACCCACATAAAGGAAGATATCATAGTAGATATATGTTTACTTGTGGTGCTGCTGCAATATCATGGCTTTCGGTGAAGCAAACATTCACATATACTTTTTCTAATCACTCAAAAATTATGATATTGCATGAAGCAAGTCGAGAGTGCATATGTTTGAGAATGATGGTTCAGCATATCCGAGAATCATGTGGGTTATCTTCAACAAATAATACTCTGACGATATTGTATGAAGATAATGCTGCTTGTATTGCACAAATCTGAAATGACTACATCAAATGTGACAGAACGAAGCGTATATCACCAAAAAAATTCTACTCACGAGCTACAAAAGAATGGTGACATTGATGTTCAGCAAATACAATCGAGTAAAAATTTAGCAGATTTATTCACTAAAGCATTGCCAACCACAACATTCAGAAAGATTATTCGGAATATTGAGATGCGTCAACTAAATGATCTTTTGTCAGTATCGGGGGAGCGTAATCACTAATTCTCACACTGTACTCTTTTTTCTTCGTCCAAGTTTTTATCCCACTAAATTTTTTTTGCAAGGTTTTAACGAGACAGTGTATCATGCTTACAAATTTTATATAAATATGTACTCTTTTTTCTTCGTCCAAGTTTTTATCCTATTGAGTTTTTCTTGACAAGATTTTAACGAGAAATATTTTATAAATATTGGATATCCAAGGGGGAGTGTTATGAAAATTATATATGGATGTCCAAATAAAGAACCCATCCATTGAGAAGACACATCCTTTGGCTCTTGGTTTTTTAGTAACATCTTTTGACTCTTAAATAGCGAACTTGTAATGTATTTTGTTATATGTAATTAAAGAAATGAAATAACTCTTTACTCACTCCCTCTCTATTATTCTCTAAGTACTAACTTTATTTTGTGTAAGTTTTAATAGATAAAATATAATTCTTTTTTGGTGGGAGTATTATAGTGCTGCAATTGTTGTAACAAGAGTCCATAATATTATAATAGAGCTGCAAATATGAGTAAAAAAATCATATGATAAGTTTAAGATTGCAGTTTAAATTTTTGGTGTAAATAATGTTGTGCTTTCAACATACACACTCAATGGGGTCAAGATTTCTCAAACGACAGCTGACTGACAAGTCTTGCCAAAAATTTAGACCTATTTACTCTTTCTAAAAAAATGCAGGAATATAGTCCTAACTGAGTCATGCATTCAGAAAACATGGTAATATAGGAAGGATAGTAAACCAAAGGCCAGAACAATGGTATGCTTATTAGCAATGTTGCTCCTTCATGGAGAATGTATGAGAAAATAAGGTCATTCACACCTTTATTTAAGCTTTGACACAATCAGAAAATCGTAATACCACAAAACCTTAGCTACTTAGTTAATAGAATTAGAAAATAAGAGAAAAACATCCACTTATAATTTGTGGTTCATATCCTTTAGATCAATCAAATCTCAAGTTCACAATCTAATCAGAGAAGGCTTTTAAGATTTTGATCAATTTTGCATTGCAGTCATCTTCCTGCTTATTTCCCCCCAACTGTAGAAGTAAAGCATAAAGCTTGGAGCTCTTTAGCACCCTTAACCTATTTCCAATTGAAAGAAACATGCTGCAAACAAGTACCAAAAAATAGAATGAGAAAATTTATAAATATGCACAACATTGATTGAAAGTTCTTCAATTGTTCTCACCTTTGAGCAAAATCTTGGAGTTGTAAGCATGTCTATTGCAAATCTGTAACACCATCCACGTCTGCCGAAAGTAAGAGAAGGATTATAAAACAAAAAAAGAAAAAGAAATTGTATACTATATATAATATAAAATTTATACCAGTTTGCTCTTGGTAGCCTTCTTTAAAATATGTTTAGGATTTTTAGGACAATTGCGACTATCATGACCAACATTAACACATTTGCATATTTGATAAACTCTTTGTTTCTTTTGTTGAGTTGCCTTCTCTAGTCAACTCTTAATTCTTTCATTACTAGCACTTCAACCTCAAATGCTTTGTTTGCTCTCTTCTTACCCTTCATTTGTGAATCATGTGGATGGAGGAGTAACCCTTCAACTTTACTGTTACAAGCCTCCATTGTAGGCTCAGTTGTAGGCTCAATTATAGTCTCGTGATCATTCTTCTTTTGAAGTAGAGTGTTATCCAATACTAACAACTGCTCAAATAATTCATGAAGTGTGTCTCTGCACAATTTAAACCTTTCATCAGATGCACTAGCCATATAAGCACACTGTGTTGCACATTTCAAAAGATAAGATGTTCTTGCTACTCGTCTCCAACATGAGGATCACACATAATAATTTCTTCTTGATAAATAATTTCAACCTTATTCGCATCCTTCTTCCACCTCTTCAATATGAAATAAGAAGGAATCTCACTTAAGAAGAGTATATCAAAAACTCTACACATATGTTTGCATGTCTCTAGAAATACATATAATTGGCATCCACATGAACCCTCAATTGTAGTCAAGTTCATCTTTACAACATATTCTTCCTTGTTGTCATTCTTGTAACGAACAACGTAGGTTTGGACATCACCATTTTTTTCAGTTTCATCCACTCTAAGCTGACATGCTTCACCCAACTCTTCCTCAAACTTTCCAAACATATTTCTTGTGTAGATACGTGCACCATGAACCAAGAAATCATCTTTACTTTTTAAAATTTGTTGTTTTTAAGTCGAGACATAGTCCTCCTTTCGCTCATTCACATAAATTGACTCTAATGCTTGATCTTACTTTACAACAAATTCTTTCAAGGTTGTCTTCGACATAACAAAAGCATCGAAGGAAGAGTTAATGCTTTCACTTTGTTGTGTTGTATTCATACCAACAAATAAAGTACTCCGACAATAAACCGATATCAAACTATGATGAATCTCATATAATATATTCATCCAACCGTGGTCTTCAAGCTTATATTCATGTACCAAAGAAGCCCATTGATCTTCCAAATATTTAATTGTTTGTGTTTCATGAATACACTGCTTAACTGCTTTCTTGAATCTTGAACTTTTGAAATAAATATGCTTGAACTTCTCCATAAATTTTTTCTTGATATGCCAAAGAAAAAAATGGTGACTTGTATGAAAACATGATATTTATCTTCCATAGCTTGAAACCAATGCTTAAACACCCAAACAAAAGTGTCTTTGATTTCATTTTCTATCAGTGCACAACCAAAAATAATCAATTAATGGTGATGGTTCACACCCGTGAAAGGTCTAAATGGCATGTGATACTTATTTGTTCTATATGTCGTGTCAAATGTAACAACATCTCCAAATTATTGATACGCCAAGCATGACCGTCCATCTATCTAGAAAAAGTTAACTGCTCTTCCCTCTTCGTCTGTATCAATCGCATAATAAAAATTCTTGTTCCCTCTGTAGTGCCCCGCTCCACGTTGGCACTATGTACAAGAGATATCGGCTTGCTGACTCGAGTGGAAGTCTTCTCGGAGGGTTCCAGATCGAAATACAAGACGATTGATCTATGTGAGTGAGTAAAACTTTATTCTCTGATTCTTGCACGCCTTAATAATGAATATAAGTTTTTGTAATGCTTGTTTGCTTAATAAGATAACGATCACATGAGAATGATAGAACGAGAACCTGATTGCTTGAATATAGAACTTTTATGCTTCTCTAAAAAGAGATAGAGATAGAACCATTGCCATGCTAAGTTAAAGAATAGAATATTGCATGTTTAGTTATACGGATACCGCTATTGAATGAACCACTGCCATGCTAATAAACAAGAGTAAAAGAATGTTCATATATTTCTATCGTATGCTAAAGAAAGAAAGAGTAAAACTGTATGCTTAGTTAAAAGAGATAGATAACTACTTCCATGCTTACTTAAATAGAGACTTTTACATGTTTCCATAGAATGGTTTGAAATGCTCAAACGGTTTCAGAGAGATGGCGGCCAGTCTGTATAGAGATAGAGATTGCGGCTTGTCCGTATTGAGACATAAGAGAGAAGAGATTGACTATATGCTTGTTTATTGAACTGCTGCATAGTAAGAGATAGAGTTGCATTCCATGTATCGGTTAGACAACTTGTGCACAAAGGGTAATCCCGTAAACGGTTCCTGGGGCACTGGGGATTATTTGTCTTGGGGGGATCAGAGGAACACCCTGAGGCAATGAAGTCCTTGCAATTAGGGGGGTATTCATGTCTATAAAACATGGGTTTTCTATTGACCATCATGTAGTTAGGTCGCATGCTAGGTTAGCCTTATTGCATACCTAACTGTTTATGTATAGACAGACAGAAAAATAGATCCTTATTCATATATATATATATGCAAATGTTGCTAACTTGTATGTCTTCTGCAGAGATAACCGTTTGGCAAAAGGGTAAGAATCACTAAATAAGTGATATTCATGCTATCGAACATGCTCTCTTATATTAAATGCTTTCATAGAAAAGTCTTTTTTTCGTATATGCTTCTATCTCGTTCACACAATAAGATAATAATTGTTGATAAGAGAAAGAGAGAGAGAGATGCTAAGAAGATAGTTCACTAGATGCATGCTAGAGTATTTGGAGAAATAAATATGACTCACAAGACACGTTGCGCACCAGAGATAGTAAATAAATCTGCTTATCATGCATGAACTGCTTGCCTTGCCTGCTTGCTTGTATATCGAACATGAACTCTGATTTCAAAGATGTTTCCAAAAGAAGTAATATAACTCTGTTCTTGTACTACATATAACGAACCTAGGTGAAACTAGAAAGATTACTAGTAATGTAATATTTTATAACATAATTACTTAATGTTGGTTTTAGTGAATGTTGCTTCTGTTCGTTGATTTTAGACTCACCAGTACTTTCTCCAAAGTGCTGATCCACCAAAAGTTTGCTTGTTCGCAGGTGTTGGATCGTCCGAGAAAGTGATAGCCGAGCCTCATCCCTAGGACCCAAAAATCTAGAGTCGATGCCTTGAGCCGTATCGAAATTGCTTTGAGCTGCTTTTGTATAGTGGGACATAATGTATGGAATGATGTCATTGAAATCGTGAGGAAGAGAGATTGAGCGAATTATAATCTCGGCCAAGCGCCGCTTGTAACACATTTTGATTATCAATAAATAGCTTATTTTCTTATGCCATTGTGTTCTTTACTTTTCTGCAATATTGTGCCGCTGCTCCCGTCTTGATTAGCTTACTTGCCTTTATTCAAGCTTTGGCCTTGTGCAAGCACAGCTTAGGCTTGCACGACATCACGTCCCAGGCGAGGATCATCGGTCCCGCAAGGACCCAAGCGAGGACGAACGGCCCTCCCTACGGGATCGGTGCGTGACACCCTCGTCCCATTTGTTGAAAATAAACTCTCACAGAATCGACATCCCCACAGTCATTAATGGATGCTTTTAATCACCCCAAATGATTATAAATATATTTTGCATCAAATTGGGTATTGGAGCATCCATCAAAAAGTGCAGAAATCTTACTAATCTAAACATGTTCTTGACTAAAACTTTCTGTTAATGATTTTGCAACTTCATGCAAGTATCTTCTAGATCTCATATGAATCCGTTTAGTTGGGCTTACCAAGGCATGCTTGTGTACATCTTCAAACACGTTGACCTTCCGTAAGTTTAAATTTGAATCTTTTACATTTTTGACACGCATCTTATTCATACAACCACTTTTTATTGTTGAAGTGCTCCGTCTAATTTTACTTTCTTCCTCTATTCCCTTTTTCGGCTTGTAGGTTCCTTCACAACAACATGTATATCTAATACTTGTTGGATCCGAGAGACCGCATCTTGGTCTATATATTTGTAGCTTTCTTTCAGATATTAAAATCGTTATTTGCTGCATATTCTTGATAGAAAGTTTTATTAAGCATAAATTCTGTTGAGTAAATTCTTAATCTATTTCATTAAGCATAAATTCTGTTGAGTAAACCACATAAATTGTGAACCATATAAATTTACATAACATGATAAGTGAATTAAGGAAATCAAGAGTCAAGAGAAAAAGCATTGAAATGTGTAAAATCTGAGCAACAGTGACAAGTATGACCTAATATCAACATAAATAGGGTATTTTGGTTACATGACAGATCTAAAAAACTGTAATAGGTATGATCCAGTATCAACTGAAATTGGATAATTTTTACAGTATCAAATCTGAAAAAATTATTATTCATATTTGATTCTAGCAAAATATTAGACTCTTTTTTCATTCAGCAGTAGTTACTAGATAACAAAAATCATCTAAGGCAAAAAAAAAAAGGTACTTCATATTAGATTCTAGCAATATCTTAATAATGGGTGTCAAAATTTCAAACACTTCAAACTGCATTAGTAAATAAATAACAAGTAATTGAGAATTCAATAATGTTGCATTCAACCTACCTACATCCACCATCTCCCATTTTGGTTTTTGTTGTGAGTACAACATTTTCAATATTACCAAACTTAGAGAAGCATGTAAAAGCACTAAGGAATGCCTGAAATATATAACTTGTGAAGGGTGAAACCATGGATTTCACAAGTATAAAAATATTAGAATGGATCCAAATCCGTCATCCGCAAGTTGGATCGGGATTGGGATGAAGTTTGAAGTGTTTGACAGGTTTTTTTATTCCTATATTTTGTTCTCTCTTACAAAAAATAAAAATAAAAATACCAATGTGTGGAAAGTTTGAATTTTTTTTTATTCCTATATTTTGTGATGTATTTTTTTTATACTTCAAACTTTATGACACTTCAAAATTACCAAGTTGGATCAGGATGAAGTTTGAAATGCATTTTTTGTTCCTATATTTTTGAAATCCAATGTATGCAGTACAAAAAATATCAGAAAATTTATTGTACTGAAATAAATTTTAGTTAAATTAAATGTGGAGAAATTATTATGAAAGATACGTTCCGTCATCCTAAATGACGAAAAACCAAACTCCACGACGACACGACGACACGTAGGCCAGGGAGGGAGAACCACACGTGCGCGCGGGGCCCATGCTCAAATGCAGCCAACTTAGTTGGCGGAATTTCTATTTGGCATTGCCAAAATATCACCAACTTCGTTGGCTGAATTTGAGTTGTCGATTTGCTCGGGTCGGTTGGTTTAGAAGTTTTGGTTTAGAGTCGGTTGGTTTAGGAGTTTGACGAATTTTTCGTTAGTTTTTTTTTCCAAAAATATTAAAGAGCATCTTAAAATAAAAGGAAAGAAAATGTAAATAATGAAGAGAAAAGAAGAAGAAGAAGAAGAAGAAGAAACGAAACGAAACGCACTTAGTAAGGACATTTTCGTCGGATTTTTTTTTAAATTGCACCCAGAGTTGAAAGCGTCCTTATTAAATGCGTATTCGATTTAAATAAAAAAATATTACGTAGCACACGGACGAAGATAAAAAAAATCTAAATAAATAAATAAATTTATTATAATTTCTTTATAATCTTTTGTCAAATAAAAATAAAATAATAAAATTTGAAAATTTTAGACTTTCAATTTGTTCAAGTCTAAAACAATTAAAAAAAATCCGGCCTGGTATTAAAAAAAATTCGGTCTTAAAAAATTTAAAATCTAAATTTTTTTACTTTAAAATTTTAAAATTAAAAAAAATTCGGTCGGTCTTAAAAAATAAAAATTTTCGATATTTTAAAATCTAAAATCTAAAAAAAAAAATTCTCTTAAAAAATAAGTTTTGATATATTGCAATGAGAGCAAAAACACTTTTAGCAAGGGCGTTTTTGTTTTTTTAGGAGAGTTTTTTTTGTATGCGTTTTCAACTTTTGCATTATTTATTTTTTTAATTAAATTTTCAACTAATTTTTGGGAAAAAAAATTACAACGTTTTCATTTTTGTTTTGGTCGTGCTACCTTGCCCGCGTGTGGGCCAGCCATTTAGATAGAGTTATATTTCATGTTCTAGACACTAAGAGATCACTAGAATAGGGTTTAGATAGAGTTGTATTTCATGTTTAAACTATAATACTTCTAGAGAGTTAAACTATATCAAACTCTTATCCAAGTATAAGAAAATATCTTTTAATTATTCTATCTTTTTATCATATCATATATTTAGTTCTTTTATCGTTCTTGACCGATGACTTGCATGTCGTTTTGACGACCTAGTATTTTTTAATAGGGTAAGATGAAGTTCCAAGCGAGATGCTACCTTTATACAGCGTAGACGAAGATGAGTGATCTTCAACAACTTAAGGAAGCATCAATAACATTTTGTAGGTGAAAAGCTTATATAAATTAATGGTTTTGATGTAACGACTAGTATAGTTGTGCTTTTACCAGTTTATGTATAATAGTTACAATTTGTGGTCATAAAAGTATATTTAGTATGATTTGTATTTCCATCCTAAAATATTACATGCGACAATCGTTGATACGGGTACGAGTGTATTTGTATGGTGCGTAGCCTGAAGATGTAGTTATATATCCGATTCACAGTATTATGGAAAGTGGGGCATGACAAGTACCCTAGCATGCCCAAGTTTTGAACGTAGTCCTCATATGCATGTTCACGTAGTTGGTTAGTATTTGGCGCACCCTATTCACTGATTTATCTTGCATGCTATTACTATTCATACACAGCTTGTATATTACGCACTACCAGAATAAGACAAGCGACGCATAAAAGAGTCACCAAATGGCTAAATTACATCGCTAATACTAAGTAATGACGTATTTAGCGATATTTTGATTTAGTCGCCAAAAAGCTAGTCATTGATCAAAACGACGTCAAAAAATGTCGCCGTCGTGACGTAATTTAGCGACATTACAAAGTTGCAAGAATTGCGACTCTTAGAGTCGCAAGTCACCAAATTTGTGATATTTTATTTTAGTTGGTAATTGTCGTTAAATTTAGCGACAACTTGCGACATAATCAGCGACAAAAAGCTGACATGGCCAAAATTGTCATGTCAGCAATATTTAGTGTCATGACCCGCACCCGGATATTCGGGCACGAGTACGTGGGTACGTCCAGCCTACGCCGCAGTGTCGGCGGTAGTACGCTGTCTAGGTCATATTCACAGTTAAAATAAAATCTAACTCATTCACAATATTATAAGTAGGCAAAGATAATAACAGGAAAAGGAATGCTAAAATTTCATAATCAAAATATGACAGCCAAATCCATAGTTTATAACAGAACCAGAAATTTAAATCGGGGACAAACCCGATTACTAGGATGAAAGAAAATAATAACTAACTGCTAACTATTGCTCAGAAGTAGTCTCCTGGGTGGGAACCGGCTCCTCAAAAGTATCACCTGCTACCTCATAGGGACCATAATAGGTGGGGGCATAGTCCTCATCATCGTCTAATATCAACGGATCCAGTCAGGAAAGGAGCAAGTACCAAATGCACAACAAAGATTAAACTAAATATTTATGACAAGTAGGAAAAAAACTGACTAAACAACGCGATAAGAATATGCACAATAAGTAGTGAAATTAACTAAGAGTTAAGCACTAAAAATCAGGAATATAAGTAAAACAGGATTAATTGCTATAAACCAGGGACATGAGTAAAACGGAAATATAATGAGACAAGAAAATGGAACTGCAACAAGACAAGAACTATGTGTGTGTAATTGTGTATTTAGAATACATAGTTGACATGTAGGGGGTTATAAGGCTAATCAGGCCGTCATAGACAGCTATCAGTCAGGAATAATCGAGTATCAGGCTGATGGTACAGTCGCGTACCAACAGCTAGCAGTCAGGACATGGGGAAGGGTAAACTACATGCCTCCTAGTATTCTCCCTCCCGACACGAAAAGCAAGACATAAAATCCAAATTCTAACACTAAGTGTAATCATCCAATGGTACTAGTAGAGCAAGGAACTAATTATCAAAATATAAAGAATAAACTTGAAGTGCAGGTACTTGCCTGATGTTTGGATCCCAACTAGAGTTCTATCCTCGGGAAATTTCCAGAAGTGTGTCCGGATGCTGAAATAAATATTACCATCATGCTCAGAAGATATAAAATAGCTAGAAACGCCTGTCCTTGAGTCCAATTTGGAGACAAGGGCAAAACGGTAATTTCGGGTCAAAACGGGGTCCGCATGTGGGCCTGCTTTGCACCGAAAAATGTGTCAGGATTAAAGGTCTCCAAATTCACCAAACTTAATGTCAACATGTCAGGAACGATGATGCGAACCCAACGGAACTTCCAGAATTGGATTTTGATGAGCCGATCACAAAATCGCCCGTCGAGTGGGGCCTGTGGGGCCCACGACACGCGATTTCGTCAATGTTCTCAGAATCGAACCAAACTTGGGTCACAGGACCAGCGTATCGCTACGAGTCTGATGGCGCAAGTTTCGTTTCAATCCGACGTGTGTACAGAAAGTTAGGACATAATTCAGAAAAGGCGGATACGGGGCGGTGTCCGCGGATACGCGTTGATCCCAGTGTGCACGCACACCCGAATCGACTTCCGCGAAATCTCACACGTCCGTATCAACGATGCGCACGTATCTGTGAAGACCGCGCGCGACCAAGTCGTCCCGTTTGGTGGGGCGTACCCAGTTTCGGGGTGAATCGGGTTATTGTTTTTCCTGTTTTTGGATCGCGGTGTGCGATCACCACAGGACGCGATGTCCCAAGCGGTTTGCCCGGGCACCGAGAGGGTCATGTAGGCTACGCATTGCAATTTACAAAATTAAAAATGGGGCAGCGAGGAAAAAGTTATACGTACCTGAACAGGGCTCGAGAAATTAGAATTTCTCGTGTCCGTGTCGTGTCCGACACGAAGAAGAGAAATTAGGGTTAGGGTTTCTGGAGGCTGCCGGCGGCCGGAGGATCGCCGGAGAGAGGCTGGGGCGGGCCGAGCTTCGTCGGTGGCGGCTTGCGGAGACGGTCGGCTACGCGGGGCTGAGGCGGCCGGAGCGGCCGGGCTAGCTGCTGTTCGCGGGGGAGGAGGAAGGAGAAGGGGGAGGCCGGGCTGCTCACGGTGGCTTGGGGCGAGGGGGTGCTGGGCGAGGGTGGCGGTGAGGGGCGGAGCGGCGGGTGGAGTTCTGGGAAGATGGCGGTGACCGGAGGGCGAACGGGGGGAATTTATAGGGGAGGAGGCGGTGGCGTGGGGCCGAGGGAGGCGGCGGCCAGCGCGGGAGCGGGGGCCCGTGGCCGCGGGTAGGGCGCCGCGTGGCCGGGCGGGGCGACGGAGGAAGCGGGTGGCCGGGGGACGCGGGAGAGTGGGGGTGAGGGCTTAGCGGGTCGGGCGGCGGGTCGGGTTCGGCTGGGCGGACCAGACCCGACCCGTTAAGTCGTGGGCTGGGCCAGGGTATTGGGCCGCGGGCTGGGCTGAAATGGGCTGGGTAGATTTAGGGTTTAATATTTAAAGAATGAATAAATAAATAAATAAATAAATAAATAAATAAATAATAGTTTTTAGGTGTTTTAAAATAGGTCCGGGGCCCAATAAATTCCAGAAAAAATTACCCTAAGTCCAGATTTTTAATTCTACACCATAAAATATTATTTCTATAATATTTTAATATTATTTATTTTCAAAAAAATTATTTAATAATTTAAAACCCTGATTTTAATTACAGAAAATTTTCAGTAAATTCCAGAAAATTGTGAAAAATCCAAGTTTTAATATTTTTAAAAATTCAGGGGGTTTACAATCTACCCAACTAATAAAAATTTCGTCCTCGAAATTTAAGAATAACAATGGCACGAAAGGAAAGGCCGAGAGTTAAAATATACCTCAAGGTTCAAAAAGATAGGGGTAGCGCTCTCTAATCTCGTCTTCTCGCTCCCAGGTGGATTCGCCGGGAGAATGATGCTTCCAAGCTACACGAACAAGGGAAATAACTTGATTCCTTAGGACTTTCTCCGTTCGGTCCAGTATCTCCACAGGTTGCTCTTGGTAAGTCAAACTTGGGCCCACTTCGAGCTCTGAATGATCCAAAATATGACTTGGATTTGACACGTTTTTCTCAGTTGCGACACGTGGAAGACGTTATGGACCCCATCCAGAGAGGGTGGCAATGCCAGACGGTATACCACTTCTCCGATTCTCTCCTGTATGCCAAATGGTCCAATAAATCTTGGGCTGAGTTTTTCGCTCCTTCCGAACCTAATGGTGCCACGTGTTGGAGAGATCTTCAAGAATACTAATTCTCCAACCTTTAATAAAGTCATAATCAAGTCTTAGTTCCATAATCATAGTGTTTAAATTAACTTGAATTTCATAAATTAATTACCTCAAATTCCAAGGGTCTTCGATGGCTATTTGTCCAATGTCGTTGCCTATCTTGAGCCACCCGAAGTCTTTCCCTTATTTGTTTCACCTTCTCGGTTGAATCGATCACCATCTCTGGTCCCAGTAAAGCTCTTTCTCCTACATCGTCCCATGATAGCGGGGTACGACATCTTCGTCCATATAAAGCTTCAAATGGAGTCATTTCAATACTTGCTTGGTAACTGTTATTATAAGAGAACTCCACAAGATGTAGATAGTCTTCCCACGATCCTCCAAAATCCAGAACACATGTACGAAGCATATCTTCAAGTGTCTGAATTGTACGTTCAGATTGTCCATCGATTTGGGGATGATAAGCTGTGCTGAATTTGAGTTGAGTCCCCAAGCTAGCTTGTAAGCTCCTCCAGAAGTGAGAGATAAATCTTGAATCTCGGTTGGAGACAATACTTACTGGAACTCCATACAATTTAACAATCTGTCGGATATATAAATCTGCCAACTTCTCCGTAGGTAGCCCTACTTTGAAGGGTAGAAAATGTGCAGACTTGGTCAGTCTATCCACTATCACCCAAATTGCATCCTTTCCACTAGGTGTCCTTGGAAGTCCAGAAACAAAATCCATAGTAATATGTTCCCACTTCCACTCCGGAATGGGTAGTGGTTGAAGCAATCCCCCAGGTCTTTGTCTTTCAGCCTTGACTTGTTGGCACACTAAGCAACGAGATACGAACTTGGCTACTTCTCTTTTCATGCCATACCACCAAACATGCGTCCTTAGGTCTTTGTACATTTTGTTGGCTCCTGGATGTATAGAGTATTGTGATTTGTGCGCCTCTTGCATAATTTCTTCTCTTATATCTCCTTGAGGTACACATAATCTATCTCCATGTCTCAGTGATCCATCTTCATGAATTTTGAATTCCTCCACTAACCCAGCTTGTACTTGGCCTCGAATGCTTCGTAGACCTTCGTTTTGAAACTGAGTCTCCTTAATCTTATCTATTAAGGTAGATTGGATCTTCAAATTCATTATTTGACCTATTCCTGGAATAATTACCTCAATACTCAAACTTTCCAAGTCCTCGAGCAAGTGTCGGTCCATCGTCAAGTACATTGCCATAGGATATCTGCTTAGAGCATCAGCAACTACGTTGGCCTTCCCAGGATGATATTGAAGAGTGATGTCAAAATCTTTCATTAATTCCAGCCACCTTCTTTGCCTCATGTTCAGCTCTTTTTGAGTAAAGATATATTTTAAACTTTTGTGATCTGTAAAGATTTCTACTCTTTCGCCATAAAGATAGTGTTTCCATAGCTTAAGAGCAAAGATGACAGCTGCCAATTCTAAGTCATGAGTTGGATAGTTCTTTTCATGAGGTCGAAGCTGTCTAGAAGCATATGTTATTACCTTTTTGTTCTGCTCCAGTACACAACCTAGACCCTTTCCAGAAGCATCACTATATATAGCGAATCCTCCGGTTCCAGATGGTAAGGTCAGAATAGGGGTAGTAGTCAGCCTTTTCTTCAATTCTTCAAAATCATGTTAACATTCATCAGTCCATATAATTTCTTCATCCTTCCTTGTTAATTTTGTCATTGGTTCAGCAACTCTAGCAAAGTCCTTCACAAACTTTCGATAATAGCCAACTAATCCCAGGAAACTTCTAATTTCTGCTACAGAGTCTGGAGTGATCCATGATTCTACTGCTGCTATCTTTTTAGGATCTACTGCTATGCCATCTCCAGTTACAACATGTCCCAAAATTCTACTTTGTCTAGGAAGAATGCACATTTGGATAGTTTTCCATAAAGTTTTTCCTTCCTTAAAGTCGCCAATGCTAGCCTCAAGTGTTCTTCATGTTCTTCTGGAGTCTTAGAATAAATCAAAATATCATCAATGAAAACCACTACAAATTTGTCTAAATATTGTTGGAAGACTCTGTTCATTAAATTCATAAATACTGCTGGAGCATTAGTCAACCCGAACGGCATCGCTAAGAATTCATAGTGTCCGTTCCGGGTATTGAAAGCAGTTTTAGGGATGTCTTCCTTCCTCACCCTTACTTGATGGTAACCAGACCTCAAGTCAATCTTTGAAAATACCCGAGCTCCACTTAATTGATCAAATAAGTCATCTATTCTTGGTAGGGGATACTTATTCTTGATTGTTAAAGCATTCAAGGCCCTATAATCAATACACATTTGGGATGTTCCATCCTACTTTGGCACAAATAATACTGGAGCTCCCAGGGTGAAACACTAGACCTAATGAAGTCTTTGTCTTCTAACTCTTTTATCTGTTCATTTAGTTCTATTATCTCTTTCTTGTTGATTCTGTATGGATTTTGAGATACTGGCGTTGCTCCTGGCACTAAGTCAATAGAGAATTCAACTTCTCGGTCTGGGGGTAATCCAGGAAGATCCTCAGGGAAGACATCAAGATATTCAGAGATGATAGGTAGTGGCAATTCTTCTGGTACTAGGGCTCCGCAAATTTTGTTACTACCTAATTCTCTAGAACCTCTAGTGAATTCAAATTCTGGCTTGTCAGGGGGCCTGAAGATTACACTACCTCTGTGATAATCTATAGTGGCATGCTGCTGACTCAACCAATCCATACCCAGAATAATGTCAAAACTGGGAATTGGCATTACGAGTAGTCTAGCATATAATTCTCTCCCATATAGTGTAATAGGAAAATTGTTACATGCATCACTAACCGGGATAATTCCTCCACCGGTAATGATCTTATAACAATTCCTAAGAGGTACTGTGACTAAGCTATGCTTCATAAGAAAATCTACTGACATGAATGAATGTGAAGCTCCAGAATCAAATAAAGTAATGGCTGGTATTGAATTTATAAATACAGAACCTGTTATCACATCTGCTGTGGCTTCAGCTTCCTCTAGAGTCATTGCAAAAGCACGGCCTTGCTGAGGTGCACCCCTCTGTTGCTGATGTTGGTGCTGAGCAAAGCGTTGTTGTTGAGTTGGGAGTGGGGGTCCTCTCTGCTGCGCTGCTGGGGGCCTGGCCTGGACTGGAACTTTTTGTGCAGCTGGGCGTCCTTGAGCAGCAGGACAGTCCTTCATTTGATGTGCTGCTGAGCCACAATATAGACAAACACCTAGCCTCTTTCTACAAACTTGCCAAGTGTGACATTGTTTTTGACAATAGCCACAAGGGGGAGCTTGTTGGTTCTGTCCTTGAGTTTGGTGTTGGGGTGCTGTGGCTCGAGGGAGAGGACGCTGGGTTTGTTGCGGGGCCCTCTGCTGTAGTTGTGGCTGGAATGGGCGTTTGTGGGGTCCCATACTTCCAGTATCTCTTTCCCGCTTTAGTCTAGGTCCCATGTCTCTTTCAACACCTTGTGCCATGCTCAAGATTTCTTCGTATGTACGAGCTTGGCTAGTGGTGACAGCAAGGCGAATATCAGGAGACAACCCCTTCTTAAATCTATGGGCTCTATCTTCAGGGGTACGAACCATATATTCTGCAAAGTGGCTCAGTCTGCTAAATTCAGCAGTGTACTCATCAACAGAAAGATTACCTTATTCCAGCCTCTCGAATTGACTTTCAAGAGCTTCCCGAGCCACTTCGGGATAGAATTTCTCCTTGAACAGCCTCTTAAAATCCTCCCAAGTGAGATCAGGAGCAGATAGTTGAGGTTCATCTCTAAACCAAGTTCGAGCTATGTCAAATAGTTGCAGGCTTGCAGATTCCACTTTAAGATCATCAGGGACCCGAGCAGTCTTCAGGAGTCGCTCCACATTCTCTATCAATTCATCGGCATAGAGAATACCTTCAGTCCCATAGAATTCCAGGGGTTTAAGGTTCTTGAAGTCCTTGGCACTTCCTGGCCTCTTTTGTGGTGACTCCTGGGACCGAAGAGCATCTGAAAGGCTAGTTCGTAGCAGGGCAGTCTATTCCTTCTGGGATTCTATAAGTCCCTGGAACACTCCGAGTAGCTGTGTCCCATCCATAGTAACTGTCGGAGTAGTTGGAGGCGGAGGGAACGCAAGAGTTTCAGGCACAGTCTGCTCGGCGGGTTCGGATGTGCCCCCTACGGTATTCCTTGTCTGAACCATTCTGAAAGATTAAAGGATAGGAAGATTAGAATAGATTACTTGGAAATCAAGGGCGATAGAAAAATTTACTAGGAATGATATCAAGATTTGAAATAAAAGATCCTATTCTGTGAATGAGCATTTCCTAAAATCCTCAATCTTATTTCATACTCTGTCCTAGGATATTACCCTATTTAAGGATTTTAGACCTGCATGGGCCACCATAAAAATGTGTCGCAACCCGCACCCGGATATTCGGGCACGAGTACGTGGGTATGTCCAGCCAACGCCGCAGTGTCGGCGGTAGTACGCTGTCTAGGTCATATTCACAGTTAAAATAAAATCTAGCTCATTCACAATATTATAAGTAGGCAAAGATAATAACAGGAAAAGGAATGCTAAGATTTCATAATCAAAATGTGACAACCAGATCCATAGTTTATTACAGAACCAGAAATTTAAATCGGGGACAAACTCGATTACTAGGATGAAAGAAAATAATAACTAACTGCTAACTATTCCTCAGAAGTAGTCTCCTGGGTGGGAACCGGCTCCTCAAAAGTATCACCTGCTACCTCATAGGGACCATAATAGGTGGGAGCATAGTCCTCATCATCGCCTAATATCAACGGATCCAGTCAGGAAAGGAGCAAGTACCAAATGCACAACAAAGATTAAACTAAATATTTATGACAAGTAGGAAAAAACAAATTGACTAAACAACGCGATAAGAATATGCACAATAAGTAGTGAAATTAACTAAGAGTTAAGCACTAAAAATTAGGAATATAAGTAAAACATGATTAATTGCTATAAACCAGGGACATGAGTAAAACAGGAATATAATGAGACAAGAAAATGGAACTGCAACAAGACAAGAACAATGTGTGTGTAATTGCGTATTTAGAATACATAGTTGGCATGTAGGGGGTTATAAGGCTAATCAGGCCATCATAGACGGCTATCAGTCAGGAATAATCGAGTATCAGGCTGATGGTACAGTCGCGTACCAACAGCTAGCAGTCAGGATAGGGGTAAGGGTAAACTACATGCCTCCTAGTATTCTCCCTCCCGACACGAAAAACAAGACATGAACTCCAAATCCTAACACTAAGTGTAATCATCCAATGGTACTAGTAGAGCAAGGAACTAATTATCACAATATAAAGAATAAACTTGAAGTGCAGGTACTTGCCTGATGTTTGGATCCCAACTAGAGTTCTATCCTCGGGAAATTTCCAGAAATGTGTCCGGATGCTGAAATAAATATTACCATCATGCTCAGAAGATATAAAATAGCTAGAAACGCCTGTCCTTGAGTCCAATTTGGAGACAAGGGCAAAACGGTAATTTTGGGTCAAAACGGGGTCCGCATGTGGGCCCGCTTTGCACCGAAAAACGTGTCAGGGTCAAAGGTCTCCAAATTCCCAAACTTAATGTCAACAGGTCAAGAACGATGATGCGAACCCAACGGAACTTCCAGAATTGGATTTCGATGAGCCGATCACAAAATCGCCCGTCGAGTGGGGCCTGTGGGGCCCACGACACGCGATTTCGTCAATGTTCTCAGAATCGAACCAAACTTGGGTCACAGGACTAGCGTATCTCTACGAGTCCGATGGCACAAGTTTCGTTTCAATCCGACGTGTGTACAGAAAGTTAGGGCATGATTCAGAAAAGGCAGATACGGGGCGGTGTCCGCGGATACGCGTTGATCCCGGTGTGCACGCACACCCGAATCGACTTTCGCGAAATCCCACACGTCCGTATCAACGACGCACACGTATCTGTGAAGACCGCGCGCGACCAAGTCGTCCCGTTTGGCGGGGCGTACCCAGTTCCGGGGTGAATCGGGTCGTTGTTTTTCCTGTTTTTGGATCGCGGTGTGCGATCACCACAGGACGCGATGCCCCGAGCGGTTTGCCCGGGCACTGAGAGGGTCATGCAGGCTACGCGTTGTAATTTACGGAATTAAAAACGGGGCAGCGAGGAGAAAGTTACACGTACCTGAACAGGGCTCGAGAAATTAGAATTTCTCGTGTCCGTGTCGTGTCCGACACGAATGAGAGAAATTAGGGTTAGGGCTAGGGTTTCTGAAGGCTGCCGGCGGCCGGAGGATCGCCGGAGAGAGGCTGGGGCGGGCAGAGCTTCGCCGGTGGCGGCTCGCGGAGACGGTCGGTTACGCGGGGCTGAGGCGGCCGGAGCGGCCGGGCTAGCTGCTGTTCGCGGGGGAGGAGGAAGGAGAAGGGGGAGGCCGGGCTGCTCACGGTGGCTTGGGGCGAGGCGGCGCTGGGCGAGGCGACGCTGGGCGAGGGTGGCGGTGAGCGGCGGGTGGAGTTCTGGGGAGATGGCGGTGACCGGAGGGCGAACGGAGGGAATTTATAGGGGAGGAGGCGGTGGCGTGGAGCCGAGGGAGGCGGTGGCCAGCGCGGGAGCGGGGGCGCGTGGCCGCGGGTAGGGCGCCGCATGGCCGGGTGGGGCGGCGGAGGAAGCGGGCGGCCGGGGGACGCGGGAGAGCGGTGTTGAGGGCTTAGCGAGTCGGGCGGCGGGTCAGGTTCTGCCGGGCGGACCCGACCCGCCCCGTTAAGTCGTGGGCTGGGTCAAGGTATTGGGCCGCGGGCTGGGCTGAAATGGGCTGGGTAGATTTAGGGTTTAATATTTAAAGAATGAATAAATAAATAAATAAATAATAGTTTTCAGGTGTTTTAAAATAGGTCCGGGGCCCAATAAATTCCAGAAAAAATTACCCTAAGTCCAGATTTTTAATTCTACACCATAAAATATTATTTCCATAATATTTTAATATTATTTATTTTCAAAAAATCATTTAATAATTTAAAACCCTGATTTTAATTACAAAAAATTTCCAGAAATTTCCAGAAAATTATGAAAAATCCAAGTTTTAATATTTTTGAAAATTAAGGGGGTTTACATTTAGCAATGTTTAGTAACGATTAGTGACGTAAAATAAATTGTGACAGTTTAGCGATGTCATTAGCGACTCCTATCGACATCACTAAACGTCACTAAACGTCGCTGAACGTCGCTAAGGTTGAAAAATAAAAATAAATGAATGCCTGCAATATCACAGTATAATATGCCTGCAGTATGATCACATTTCAAATAAATAGACAGACCCGGAGCAACCCTCCGTTGAATTTTCTGGGTTTGTTGACCCCTTCGATGGAACACTCAACACCGATACAATCACACAGCAATAATGATAAAATAAATCATTAAAAAGCTCTAAGGCCCGAATGTAGTCACACAATATCCAGTCACACAATAGAAATGTACAAATAAGTCATACAATAAAAGTGTACAAATAATAAGTACAAACTCCTATGAATGGGCCAATACACACATGTCAAAAAAACTACTACTGATAAGGAGGAGGAGTCGCGTCAAATCTGAGATAATGGTGCGTCAAACTACTCCTGTGTAAGCGTCACGGAACCCGATGCAGTAGTCGATGTAGATGAAGATACAGGCAGACCAGGAGGACGTCGTTGCTCCAACTCTGCCAGTCGAGCGTATCAAGTATCCATGACAGATAATAACCTCATAGTACAATGCTCCACTCGCTCGCCCATCTGAAGATTTGATGCCTGCATCTTCGATAGTAAAGCGCCCACAGTCTCCACTCGCTCGCTCATCTCAATATGTGATGCCTGCATCCTCGATAGTGTGGCGCCCATGGTCAACTGCAACTCCTGCAACGACATCATGTTATGCTTTATCGACGTGGCCAGATCGCTCTGCTCCATGATGCTACGCTCCAGCGATTCAAAACGTGCTATGAGCATCGCATCGTTTGTCTGCGGTTGCTGCTGCACTATAATCCTCTGTATCTACTTGTCACGCAGAGATGTGATCTGAAGTTCAACTCACTCCTGGGCTCACTGCGACTCCTGGAAGAGCTGTGGGGTATGCGCATCGGTAGAGGGTGTCCTAGAGGACTGTGATACAACATAGACGCCGTAGGATCCCGTACCGTAGTATGTACCCCTATGTAAACTACTAACGACTCTCATCCACAGCTCGTCATCATACAGAGCTGGGTGGGCCAGAGGTTCGAGGAACTACCCCCCTCTCTAGGTGTGGGCTGGGTTGACTCGTCGCAGAGCCTCCTATACTCATCCTAAGAAAATTATGTATCTATCGATAAGCGTAGTACTTACTATATATCTTAGGTACTTATTACTAATTACATGTATTTTTGCTAAGTTATATCAAAATTAACAAAATATAAGAGTAATACTTACGTAGCTCTACGTCGCCCTATCATCGATAAGTTGTCCCCCTTTCCTATGAGTGGCGAGGAACACTGTCACCATATTCGCGTCCTCACCCCTCTGGACCTGTTAAGAAATATATTATTTGTTATTAAAGTAAAAAAAATTAGGCCAGGATGATTAAAAATTGTACGTATACAATGAAAGATGTACCAAGTGATGGAATTGTTCCGTCATCAGAATTGACCCACCATACCATTTTTTTGCCTTCTGTCGAGTCTCCTTGGTCTTCTCCGACTTTTCCCTATACCTATCCTCGTTGAATCTTGCCCTCATCACAGTCCACTACTCAGGCCTGATCCAGCCTTGGATCAGTTTTTCTTTGCCATCACGAGCCTTCTGGTCATCCATAGCATCACAGATGAGCTTGGAAGCAACGGAAGGAAACTGCTGCTCGATCTATGTGGCCCGGTGTGGTGGATAAAAATATGTTCTCTACAAGAAGTACAATAGTTAGTTATAAAATATTAACATAAAAATATTACTGATGTTAAAATCAAATATACTTTTACCTTGAAGTGTCCAAACTAGAATGTTTTTCTCTCTTCCGAGGCATCAGAGTAGTTTATCCATGGCCCACCATAGTTTTGCATCAGAAAATGTCCTAGTGCTCTTTGTACCGTCGGGGGACGATATCTATATATACATTGATAATTAAACTCATTAAAAAGTGAATATATATATATATATATATATATAAAAGAAATAAATAACTAATTAAGTTACTTTATATGGCCATCGGCACAAATCTCCGTTCTAGTCTCATCCGACGGAGCGCACGGAGGATCGCTCTGATATGGAGACGGAGTCGGCTCGACCGCCATCTCCTCCTCTGTCTCCGTGGTACCGTCAGCATCAGGAATACTGGACGGAGCAGGAATACTAGACGGGATACTCTCAGGCCTGAAACTTCTGGTACCAGGAGTACTGCCACGTGCGATCGTTACAGTCACAGTCTTAGGTACTGTTGGTCGATAGTATGGAGTAATCGGGGACGAGGATCGGGAAGGAGTATCCGTGTCCTGAAGAGGACATCTAGAGGAAGTCTAAATGATATATCTGAGAACAACATATAATGATAAAATAAATATACAGAGATATTTAGATGACATGATAGAAAGAAATACACAGAAGTTGTGAACTAGGCCACAATAAAAGTCTAAATGATAAAAGTATCACCATCATAAAACATAAGTATGTATCATCGTCACAAACATAAGTATCACAGAACTAGGCCATAAATATACAGAGATATGTATGTATCACCGTCACAAAGATAAGTATCACACAACTAGGCCACAAAAAAAGCCTAAATAAATTTTATTTAATTTTCAATCATCATCTGAAAATTTATTTTGTTCGTCTTCCTTCTTCTCCTTCTTTTCCTCTTCATATTTACTTTTATCTACTTCATCATCGTCTTCTGATACTTCTACCTCTTCTACTTGATAAAATATGTCATGAGTAACTTCCGTTGAGTCCAGATCTATAATAATTGTAACAAGAGGTCGGTCATCTTCTTGATAAGCTATTTCGTCAATGTCAAAGATATTTCTTGCTTTACTCTTACAGACTGCCCACCAATCCGACCTTCCGGTTTCTCGTTTAGAATAAGTTATGAAGTACACTAGCTGAGCCTGACTTGATAGAATAAATGGTCATATCCTTGATATCGATGCCGAAAAGTCGTTGATGGTCCACATAAGTGCTGCCCTCATTTAAAAATTTTGCTTTCTAGAAATATCATACGTGTTGGCGCCTACTTTCCATAGCTGATTTAACTCACCTATCAACGGCTGTAAGTACATGTCAATGTTTCTCTTGGGATTGTTCGGACCCAGAATGATAACGGTTAGAAATATATATGGAGTCTTCATGCACATCCAAGACGGTAAGTTGTACGGGATGACAATCACAGGCCAACACTAATACTAGAATCTCGAAAGTCCAAATAGGTTAAAATCGTCGGAGGAGATCCCCAATCTGACATTACACGGATCCAAAGCAAAATTAAGATACTCTCGATCAAAGTGCTTCCATGCTTCTCCATCGGATGGATGATCCAATACTCTTGATCAAAGTGTCCCAATATGATATTACATGGCTCCAAAGCAAAATTGGGATACTCTCGTTCAAAGTTTTCATGCATATCCATGTGTCCTACAATTTTACCATACGTATCATGAGATAACATGATACAAACATGTGCGTGTGTTTGTGTCCGTGTTAGGGTTAGTGTATAAGTGTTACTGTGTCTGCGTGTTCAAGTTTGGGTTAGTGTTAGTGTTCGCATGTGTGTGTTTGTCCGAGTTACGATTAGGATAGGGTTAGTGTCCGCAGCACTGAGATATCCACACACACACACACACACACCCTCACTACACTGTACACAAGTGTGCACTGTATAATACCTCATTTGATACCCAAGACTGCGTCTAATTATCTTAGATAGGGTTAGGATCTGTGTCGTGTCTCAGCTTTGGGTTAGGGTCTGTGTCATGTCCTATGTCGTGTCAGTAAAGAGAGATAGGGTTAGGTTTTTTATCATATCCCATGTCGTATCAGGGACATATCGTGTTAGTATATGTGTTTGTATCGTATCGCGTATCGTGTCTATGTCTGTATATGTATCGTGTCGGCTATCAAATATCGTGTCCGTATTTTTGAGAGAGAGAGAGAGAGAGAGAGAGAGAGAGAGGGTTAGGGTTAGGGTTTATACCTTCTATGAATTTATTCCGCACACTACATTAATGCATAATTAAAATCTCCGACTTGATTCCCCGATACATATATAGAACCATATTTAGGATGGTCACACCTATCATTTATCAATTAAGTTAAATACACACACGCAATACTATTTTACAACAAAAATATATGTTAATATGGTAAATTAATTAATTACATAGATACATATTATGTCGTGTCTGTGCCTGTGTCTGTGTGTGTCGTGTCTATCTCAGT
This sequence comes from Iris macrosiphon, assembly GCA_036927795.1. Taxonomy (NCBI): domain Eukaryota; kingdom Viridiplantae; phylum Streptophyta; class Magnoliopsida; order Asparagales; family Iridaceae; genus Iris; species Iris macrosiphon. Next base: position 159,680,502 of record JAYESA010000002.1, on the reverse strand, counting down.
ATATGTGTCTGTGACAGTGTGTCATGTTTGTGTCAGTGTATGTGTGTGTCATGTCTGTGTCAGTTTGTGTGTGTCATATCCGTGTCAGGGTTTGTCTATGACAGTGTGTGTGCCATGTTTGTGTTAGTGTGTGTGTGTCATGTCTGTGTCAGTGTCATATCGTGTCTGCATCTGTGAGGGAGAGAGAGAGAGAGAGATAGGGTTAGGGTTTACCTAGAGGAGGAGGATGAGGAGAAGTCCGAGGTCGTCGGAGGGGAGGAGCCACGCCGGAAGGGAGGAGCCGTACATGAGGGGGGCACTCGGGGGGTAGGGAGCCAGATTAGGGGGGCGGTGGGGGAGCCGGTGGGGGAGGGTAGAGATGGGGGGACGTCGAAGTAGGGGGGCTATGGAGGACGCCGGAGGGGGGGGGGGGGGAAGAGGGGGGTTTCAAAATTTTGGGGAGGAGTTCGACAAAATAGGAAAAAAATAAAATCCTGAACCCTATATTAAAAATTTTAGCGACGTTTAACGACGTCTATTTATGATGTCGCTAATAAAAAAATTAGCGACGTCATAAATAGCTGTCACTAAACGCCGCTAATTCAAAAGTTTGTGACATTATACACGTCGCTAAAAATCAAAAAAATCAACGTCGCTAAATACGTTGCTAAACGTCGCTAAATCAAAAAATTCAGCGATGTTTAGCGACCTTAAAGAAGCTTATAGTATCTATTCTTTTAAAAAACTGAAGTACAGTCACTAATCGTCGCTATGTGTCGCCAACAACGATGTATAGCGATGTTTATTTTTGGAGTCGCTCAAGTCTTTAATACTAGCAATATTTTATTATGACGTCGCTAAAAATGTCGCTATTTTATCATATTTTGGTAGTGCCATGTTTCTCCATCGGATGGATGATCCAACACTCCTTCGATCTGTTCCCGCCTATTCCAACTCATATTTTTGGTAGTCTCCTTCACCATAAATAACCTCTGCAAGCACGACGTCAAAGGGAGGTAGTCCATCGAATCGGTCGACTTTTTTTGTACAGGGAGTCTTTTCGGTACCATTTACCTTGTAGCAATCAGCACCACCGAATCTGCACACTACTTCATATTTATCTTCTTTATAGTACAACATACACCCGTTGTGACACGAATCAATTTTCTCATATCCCATCCATAGCGATCTAACCATTCTCTTAGATTGGTAGAAGTTTGTAGGTAACTTGGCACCCTCCGGCAAGATCTCTATAATCAACTCGATCATTCGGTGGTAGTATTCTTGCGACATATTAAAATCAGACTTTATGCTCAGCAGCCTGGTGACTATCTCTAACGGTGAATGATCCTCACAACTAGGATACAATGAAGTCCTTTCATTCTCCAACAACTCTATAACTTTGCAGCATCAGCATTCGGTGCCTTCTCAGCTGCTTCATGATTGTCCGAATCGAAAGTAGGCCCCGCAGCATCGAAAACATTATTCATGTATCCGTCGTCAAAATCAGCATGCTCGTGGACATTCATATATGGCTCCATATAAGTCTCCTGCTCCGATGCTAAAGGAACAAGCTCTCCGTGTGAGGTCCACTGATAGTAATTTGGAGTAAAATCCCTCAAGTACAAATGATATGTCACATCCACTTCTGGATGATATTTCAAGTTACGATATTTTACACACCGACACTTAATTTTTGTGCCATCCATGAACTCAGGGAACGCCTTGGCAAACTGCAGGAACTGCTCTACTCGCTCTATGTATTTATCTCACACACCGCACATGTCATCAGGATGCCGGTTGTATATCCACGAACGATGATGCAGGTTGTATTTCGGATCCATTTCTAGATACTTCTACAAAGATGAATAGACATCACAATAATACTTTAACCAAATATCCATTACCTAGCTATATATTAACATATTTCTAGGTAATATAGATTATAGGAAATATAGATTATATATAATAAATATCTAGGTAATATAGATTATATTACAATAATTCATTACCTAGATAATAAATATCGAGGTAATAACCAAATATCCATTACCTAGCTATAAATAGACATAACAATAATTCAGATCCATTTTTAGGTAATTTAAATTATATATAATAAATATCTTATAATATCTTAGCCTAATAACCATTACTTAGCTATATATTAACACATCACAATAATACTTTAACCAAATATCCATATCTTCCTAAAAATTCTAACAAACTACTATATAGCATAGTAACAATCAAATAAAGAATATATATATATATATATATATATATATATATATATATATATATATATATATATATATATATATATATAAATGGACACACATGAACACAAATAGCTATCTACTATCCAAATTCCTAATTATGCAACCAAATTTTCAAATTATGCAACCAAATTTCTATATTAACTAGGGTGTGTGTCGATGTGTGTCCATATGTGTGTCCGTGTCCATGTGTATGTCCTGTGTATCATGATTGTGTCCTATATGCGTGTGTCCATATGTCTGTGTCCATGTGTCAAGGTTAGGATTGTGTCATGTGTAAGTGTGTCCATGTGCCCTGCGTGTGTCCTAGTTGTGTCTTGAGTGTATGTGTGTGTCTTGGTTGTGTCCAGGTCTGGGTTAGGTTTACCGAGAGGGGAGGAAGGGATGAGGAGCGCCTAAGGGAGGGCTCGACGGAGGAGGACTACGTCGGAGGGGAGCAGCCGCGACAGAGGAGGAGGTGTCGCGTCTAGGGGTCGTGGGGAGAAGAGGGCCGAAGTCGAGGGGTCGCCGCGGCGGGTAGGTCTCAATCTACAAATTGTACTTCATAATACTAAAGGTAGTTGCTAAACGTCGTTGAAAGTCGCTGATAGCGACATATTACGGCGTCATTTAGATATCTCGCTAATTACAATAAAATTAGCGACCTCGTTTTCCAGAGTCGCTAAAATCATCACTGATTTGACTTATTTTGGTAGTGCTTGTTGCATCCCTTTGAAGACCTGGTTTTCTTCCAGGTTGGCAGTGTCAGTTTTACTTAGTTCTTCTAGAGGATAATTGTTCATCTTTTCATATTCTGGAAATCTTTCACAGTTATATTGTTACCCTGTATTATTTGCCTTATGCTATAATGACTTAGTATTTGCAAGATTTTCTTCTTGAGTTTGTTCAGACATGTGTATTACATGGCAGCTGACTATGGTACATATTGTTCATTTTTGATATATTTATTCTCCTTGTGGATTGAGATCTTGATATATTTATTCTCCTTCTGGATTGAGATTAAGTATTTGAAGTACGATTTGTAGATAGTAAATGTCACGACCCGCACCCGGATATTCGGGCACGAGTACGTGGGTACGTCCAGCCTACGTCGCAGTGTCGGCGGTAGTACGCTGTCTAGGTCATAATCACAGGTAATTTAGAATCTATCTCATCCACAGTAAATTAAATAGACAAGGAAAATAATAGGAAATAGGAATGCTAAGATTTCATAAGACAAAATGTGATATACAAATCCATAGTTTAATACAGAACCAGAAGATAAATCGGGGACAAACCCGATTACTATGCTGAAAGAAAATAATAACTAACTGCTAACTACTCCTCAGAAGTAGTCTCCTGGGTGGGAACCGGCTCCTCAAATGTGTCATCTGCTCCCTCATAGGGGCCATAATAGGTGGGGGCATAGTCCTCATCATCGCCTAATATCAACGGATCCAGTCAGGAAAGGAGCAAAATACACAATGCACAACAAGATTAAACTAAATATTTATGACAAGTAGAAAAGAACTGACTAAGTAACATGTTGAGAATATGCATAAATAAGTAGTAACAATAACTAAGAGTTAAATGCTGTAAAACAGGGACATGAGTAAAACAGGAATAAATGAGACAAGAAAATGTAATTGTATCAAGACAACAGGAACTGCAACAAGACAAGAAACTATTGTGTGTGAACTTGTGTATTTAGAATACATAGTTGGCATGTAGGGGGTTATAAGGCTAATCAGGCCGTCATAGATGGCTATCAGACATGAATAATCGAGTATCAGGCTGATGGTACAGTCATGTACCAACAGCTATCAGACATGACAGGGGGAAGGGTAAACCACATGCCTCCTAGTATTCTCCCTCCCGACACGAAAAGTAAGACATGAAATCCAATATTCAAGACATGAACTCCAGTATTCTAATACTACGTGTAACATCCAATGGTGCTAGTAGAACAAGGAACTAATTATCATAATATAAAGAATAAACTTGAAGTGCAGGTACTTGCCTGATGTTTGGATCCCAACTAGAGTTCTGTTCTCGAGAAAAATTCCAGAAATGTGTCCGGATACTGAAATAAACATTACCATCATGCTCAGAAGATATCAAATAGCTAGAAATGCCTATCCTTGAGTCCAATTTGGAGACAAGGGCAAAAACGACAAATTCGGATCAAAACGGGGTCCGCATGTGGGCCCGCTTTGCACCGATAAACGTGTCAGGGTCAAAGGTCTCCAAATTCACCAAACTTAGTGTCAACAGGTCAAGAACGATGATACGAACCCAGCGAAACTTCCAAAATTGGATTCCGATGAGCCGATCACAAAATCGCCCGTCGAGTGGGGTCTGTAGGGCCCACGACACGCGATTTCGTCAACGTTCTCAGAATCGAACCAAACTTGGGTCACAAGACCAGCGTATCGCTACGAGTCCGATGGCGCAAGTTTCGTTTCAATCTGACGTGTGTACACAAAGTTAGGACGTGATTCAGAAAAGGCGGATATGGGACGGTGTTCGCGGATACGCGTTGATCCCGGTGTGCACGCACACCCAAATCGACTTTCGCAAAATCCCACACGTCCGTAATAACGATGCGCACGTATCTGTGAAGACCGCGCGCGACCAAGTCGTCCCGTTTGGCGGGGCGTACCCAGTTCCGGGATGAATCGGGTCGTTGTTTTTCCTGTTTTTGGATCGCGGTGTGCGATCACCACAGGACGCGATGTCCCGAGCGGTTTATCCGGGCACCGAGAGGGTCATACAGGCTTCGCAACGCAATTTACGGAATTAAAAACGGGACAGCGAGGAGAAAGTTATACGTACCTGAACAGGGTCCGAAAAACCGAGAAAATTCGTGTCCGACACGTGTCCGACACGTGTCCGACACGTGTCCTGACACAAAGGAAAAATTAGGGTTAGGGTTAGGGTTTTCCGGCGGATCTCCGGCGGCTTGGGCGGCGGGGAAGGCCGGAGGCGGTCGAGGGCGGCTGGGGGAGTGCTGGCGGCGCTGGTCGGAGGCGTTGGAGCGCCGGAGCGGGCGGGGCGGCGCTGGGGCTGCTGCTGCTGGACGTCGGAGGGGAGGAGGAAGGAGGAGGAGAGGGGAACAGCGGAGACGGGCGGTGGCACAGGGAGGCGGGGCTGGCGAAGGCAGGCGAGGCGGCGCGACGTGTGGCGAGGTGAGGCGGAGGAGAGAGGGGGTCGACGGTGGCCGGAGGGAGGAGGAAGGGGTTATATAGGGGAGAGGGTGGCGTCGAGGGGCAGGGGAAGGTGGAGGAGGGGAGGGGGACGTGGCCGCGGGGTGCAGGGCTGCGTGGCCGGGCGGGGCACCGCGTGGCCGGGCGGGGAAGAGGGCTGGGTAGCGGTCGGGTGCGGGTCGGGCTTGGGCAGACCCGACCCGACCCGTTAGGATGTTGGGCTGGGCCGCGGGCCGGGCTGGGCTGGAATGGTTGGGTCGGGTTTATTTTATTAGGATTTTAATTAAATAAATAGATAAATAATAAACAATTAATTAAGTAATTAAATAAATAAATGTTTTTAGGTAATTAAAAATAGGTCCGGGGTCCAATAAATTCCAGAAAAATTACCCTAAGTCCAATTTTTTATTTTACACCCAAAAATATTATTTTTATAATATTTTAATATTATTTATTAATAATTAAAAATCATTTAATAATTAAAACCCTGATTTTAATTACAAAAAAATCCCAGAAAATTCCAGAAAATTATGAAAAATCCCAATTTAATATTTTTTAAAAAAATCAGGGGTTTACAATCTACCCAACTTATAAAAATTTCATCCTCGAAATTAAAATATGGTAGGGTTCTCTCTATCCAATCTCACTTGATTTCAGTCTAAAGGATTTCTCTCAGGTGAACATTACGGTCTCTACCCAACTTAGATTTTACCCATCTATCCTCTAAGGCTATACAACTAGTAAAGCTATATCTCGACTGATTTAATCATGGTATTGAATCCTTAAGTCTTTAACACCAAACACATCACCTATGGTATTCCCTTAATCATAAAGGGTCATCATCAATTCGACCGGTCTGAGGGGTATATCTAGTACCATCTATATATCAAACTTATACCAAGCACAAGATTTTATCTTTCCGAAATAAGGGAAGACGAGGATCAATAATAAAGAGTTCAAGGGCGAGGTGGTAGAACAGAGGTATAGGGATCAAGGCATTTAAAGAATTCTAATGGAAATTGTCAGGCGGTTATGGATTGAAATTTTATTCTGGTAATCATTTGTTCGCATGCTCGTATTAGTACAGTTATGTAACGGATACGATATGCTCGAACATATTTAGGGGCAAGTATACTAGTCAACTATATATCTCAATCCATGTAAAGTAGTCGTACGAAGTGCGAATCAAAATGCACTAAGGTTGATCAGACCGTAATACACTGATTCTGAATAGACACTTGTATTAGTGGGGTTGATCAGGCCTCAATAACACATGTGTCATGAACAAGCCTGATAAAGAGTAAGCTTGCAAAACTAGGCTATAGAATAGCAGGTCAAGTACAACAAAATTAAGTGCGCTAGATGATGATGAAAGGAGGTACGAATTATTTAAGTTCACAAAATAACGCACAATAAGCACAATAACAAAAGACTCTACAATCTCTATAGTTATCAACTATAAAAGCATATTAGCAAGTTCAAGATTACTAGGTTGGGGCTGAGGTCACGAACCAATAGGCACGAGCTAAACAATACTAGAAACGGTATCTACAAATCACTTACGCGCATTAGCTACTCCAAGAGTCTGTGCGTTCTCCACGGTCATCGCGGAAGCTTGTCCGCGTCCTTGTGGTGGTGCCCTCTGCTGTTGCTGGGCTAGCTGGGAGAGTGCTGCTTGTGGTACCAAGGTGGTCTCGGTTCGAGTGCTGGTAGAGCATCTCGTGGTGATCTTGTAGGAACCTCGTCGCTTGCTGATAGATCCATTACTCTGCATCCAAAATAAACGATAATAGGCGCACAGGAATCAAGGCGGAATGCAAGTCAAGGAATCAATTCAAATCCAAGATAGATGTCAAGAACGATTTAAGTAAGTGGATGAGATCCTAAACTTATCCTTATCTTATTGCAGGCCTGTTCGGTCCCGAAGTTGAAACCGAACAATTTAGTCGTTGACCTGCATGGGCCACCATAAAAACGTGTCACGACCCACACCCGGATATTCGGGCACGAGTACGTGGGTACGTCCAGCCTACGCCGCAGTGTCGGCGGTAGTACGCTGTCTAGGTCATAATCACAGGTAATTTAGAATCTATCTCATCCACAGTAAAGTAAATAGATAAGGAAAATAACAGAAAATAGGAATGCTAAGATTTCATAAGACAAAATGTGATATACAAATCCATAGTTTAATACAGAACCAGAAGATAAATCGGGGACAAACCCGATTACTATGCTGAAAGAAAATAATAACTAACTGCTAACTACTCCTCAGAAGTAGTCTCCTGGGTGGGAATCGTCTCCTCAAATGTGTTATCTGCTCCCTCATAGGGGCCATAATAGGTGGGGGCATAGTCCTCATCATCGCCTAATATTAACGGATCCAGTCAGGAAAGGAGCAAAATACACAATGCACAACAAGATTAAACTAAATATTTATGACAAGTAGAAAAGAACTGACTAAGTATCATGTTGAGAATATGCATAAATAAGTAGTAACAATAACTAAGAGTTAAATGCTATAAAACAGGGACATGAGTAAAACAGGAATAAATGAGACAAGAAAATGTAATTGTAACAAGACAACAGGAACTGCAACAAGACAAGAAACTATTGTGTGTGAACTTGTGTATTTAGAATACATAGTTGGCATGTAGGGGGTTATAAGGCTAATCAGGCCGTCATAGACGGCTATCAGATATGAATAATCGAGTATCAGGCTGATGGTACAGTTGCGTACCAACAGCTATAAGACACGACAGGGGGAAGGGTAAACCACATGCCTCCTAGTATTCTCCCTCCCGACACGAAAAGCAAGACATGAAATCCAATATTCAAGACATGAACTCCAATATTTTAACACTACGTGTAACATTCAATGGTGCTAGTAGAGCAAGGAACTAATTATCATAATATAAAGAATAAACTTGAAGTGCAGGTACTTGCCTGATGTTTGGATCCCAACTAGAGTTTCGTTCTCGGGGAAAATTCCAGAAATGTATCCGGATACTGAAATAAACATTAACATCATGCTCAGAAGATATCAAATAGCTAGAAACGCCTGTCCTTGAGTCCAATTTGGAGACAAGGGCAAAAACGGCAAATTCGGATCAAAATGGGGTCCGCATGTGGGCCCGCTTTGCACCAAAAAATGTGTCAGGGTCAAAGGTCTCCAAATTCACCAAATTTAGTGTCAACAGGTCAGGAACGATGATACGAACCTAGCGGAACTTCCAGAATTGGATTTCGATGAGCCGATCACAAAATCGCCCATCGAGTGGGGTCTGTGGGGCCCACGACACGCGATTTTGTCAACGTTCTCAGAATTGAACCAAACTTGGGTCACAAGACTAGCGTATCGCTACGAGTCCGATGGCGTAAGTTTTGTTTCAATCTGACGTGTGTACACAAAGTTAGGGCATAATTCAGAAAAGGCGGATACGGGACGGTGTCCGCGGATACGCGTTGATCCCGGTGTGCACGCACACCCGAATCGACTTTCACAAAATTCCACACATCCGTAACAACGATGCACACGTATCTGTGAAGACCGTGCGCGACCAAGTTATCCCGTTTGGCGGGGCGTACCCAGTTCCGGGGTGAATCGGGTCATTATTTTTTCTGTTTTTGGATCGCGGTGTGCGATCACCACAGGACTCGATGCCCCGAGCGGTTTATCAGGGCACCGAGAGGGTCATACAGGCTTCGTAACACAATTTACGAAATTAAAAATGGGGCAGCGAGAAAAAAGTTACACGTACCTGAACAAGGTCCGAAAAACCGAGAAAACCCGTGTCTGACACGTGTCCGACACGTGTCCTGACACAAAGGGAAAATTAGGGTTAGGGTTAGGGTTTTCCGGCGGATCTCCGGCGGCTCGGGCGGCGGGGAAGGCCGGAGGTGGTCGAGGGCGGCTGGGGGAGTGCTGGCGGCGCTGGCCGGAGGCGGTGGAGCGCCGGAGCGGGCGGGGCGGCGCTGGGGCTGCTGCTGCTGGACGCCGGAGGGGAGGAGGAAGGAGGAGAAGAGGGAAACGGCGGAGACGGGCGGTGGCGCAGGGAGGCATGGCTGGCGAAGGCAGGCGAGGCGGCGCGTCGTGTGGCGAGGTGAGGCGGAGGAGAGAGGGGGTCGACGGTGGCCGGAGGGAGGAGGAAGGGGTTATATAGGGGAGAGGGTGGCGTCGAGGGGCCGAGGAAGGCGGAGGAGGGGAGGGGGACGTGGCCGCGGGGTGCGAGGCTGCGTGGCCGGGCGGGACGGCGGAGGAAGCGGGCGCTGGAGCGGTTCAGGCGGGGAAGAGGGCTGGGTAGCGGTCGGGTGCGGGTCGGGCTTGGGCAGACCCGACCCGACCCGTTAGGATGTTGGGCTGGGCCGCGGGCCGGGCTGGGCTAGAATGGTTGGGCCGGGTTTGTTTTATTAGGATTTTAATTAAATAAATAGATAAATAATAAACAATTAATTAAGTAATTAAATAAATAAATATTTTTAGGTAATTAAAAATAGGTCCGGGGTTCAATAAATTCCAGAAAAATTACCCTAAGTCCAATTTTTCATTTACACCCAAAAATATTATTTTCTTAATATTTTAATATTATTTATTAACAATTAAAAATCATTTAATAATTAAAACCCTGATTTTAATTACAGAAAAATCCCAGAAAATTCCAGAAAATTGTGAAAAATCCTAATTTAATATTTTTTGAAAAATCAGGGGTTTACAGTAAACATGACCATATACAACGTATATGTATTCAAGTTGGAGTGGAGTAGGAGGGTTATGATTGGATCTTTTAGGGTTAGTGTTAGTATTAGGGGTTAACGACTTAGTTTTCTTCTCTTTCTTTTCTCTATTTTGTGCCCTCCATATATCGCCTGTATATATAGTCACTGAAGGGTGGAGAAGTTCGAATATTGACCGACAATCGACCAAAATTTTGACAAACGAAGTGGCGTAATGTTTATTTCCCTCAAAATTTCCCAAATTACTCTCTATGGCTAATCTATTAAAAAATTATTATTTGGTAGAATTTTTTAAAAAAAGGGTCTCCAAAAAAATGGCTATGATTGTTTTAAATAGGTTTTTATTTCATGTAGGCCCTCTAACATGTCTAGTTTTGCAAGTATGCCCTATAAAACTTCAAATTTTAAATCTTTCAAAATAAATTATTTTGTTTGATGTCATTGTCTCGAATATCCATGAATATTTATACATTTCACTTGATTAAATATAGTCCAAGACCAAATAAATATCTAAAAACTAGAAAATATAATAGATATGAAGGATATATTTTTAAAATTATAAAATTAATTGTACGAATAAAGTTGATTATTAATTGTGACAATTTGATGTTTTTGTTTCTTTTTTACTATTTTGTTTATTTGTCATGTTCAATTAGTTAAAAGTGACTTAGATTTGTATTCTAGCCAAGCTATTTTATCCAAAAGGTATGATCATGTATAATTATTGTGCACTTATTAACTATAGCAAGTGTACTTTTATGAAAAAACAATGATTTAAGCGTATACACACAATTATAAATTAAAAAATAGCTATGATTGTTTTAAATAGGTTTTAAATTTAATATATACCCTCTAACATGTCTAGTTGTGCAAGTATGCCCTATAAAACTTCAAATTGTAAATCCTTCAAAATAAATTATTTTGCTTGATGTCCTTGTCTCGAATATCCATGAATATTTATACATTTCACTTGATTAAATATAGTCCAAGACCAAATAAATATCTAAAAACTAGAAAATATAATAGATATGAAGGATATTTTTTTTAAAATTATAAAAGTAATTGTGCGAATAAAGTTGATTATTAATTGTGATAATATGATGTTTTTGTTTACTTTTTACAATTTTGTTTATTTGTCATGTTCATTTCGTTAAAAGTAACTCAGATTTGTATTCTAGCTAAGCTATTTTATCCAAAAGGTATGATCACGTATAGTTATTGTGCACTTATTAACTATAGCAAGTGTACTTTTATGAAATAAACAATGATTTAAGCGTATATACACACAATTACAAATTTTAGACGAGTATGCGAGTAAAAATGAATATTTGATATGGCAAACATAAAAAAAATCTCTTTTAAATATTAGATGACAACTACGGGATCTAAAATTTGCCAAATATAAAAGATTTGTCAATTGCCAACTATATTATAATTGTCACCTTTATGATTATAGAAAACCTGCCATTATAGGAGATTTGTCAACTATTGTATTTATGCACATGATAAATACTAACAAAATCATAAGATAAGATATTCAAAATCTTACATGGTATCATAGCGATCAAAACTGATTTGCACTTCATCAAGAGAAAGTTGGCTTCTGGCACCTTTACAAGACATATTTCTGGAGATGAACAAGTTGCTGATCTCTTTACCAAAGGACTGCCTCACACGTGGTTTCGCTCTCTTCATTCAAAACTTTGTGTTCACTTTGTTTCCACTTCAACTTGTGGGCGGGTGTTAGATGACAACCAAGAGATATAAAATCAGCCAACTATATTTAAGATTTGTCAATTACCAACTATATTGTAATTATTACCTTTATGATTATTGAAACATATAAATATAGGGTATTTAGAAATTGAATTATAATTATCACCTTTATAATTATAAGAAATCAATCTTTATAGGAGATTGACAACTATTGTATTAATACACATGGCGAATACTCAAAAATCATGAGAGAAGATATTCAAAATCTTACATATATATCCTCGTGTAAGTTTAACAACTATAATATAGTTAGACTGTATGCTAATGTCAATCTGTTTGTAGGCCTATCTATTTTTTTGCAAGGCTGAATTTGTAACAGACTTATATTTTATGAAGGCTAACAATTGATGTAGGGACACACTTATGACATATTTATTTATTATTTAAGTTAACATTTTGTTACATGAATAAAAAGATCACCTAATAATTTTATTTGCACTCACATGAGTACCATGTTGGTTTATGTGAGTCGGCTAGAGACCGATCACCAGTTCACCCCAATGTGCATACCCCCTCTTTTATAGGTTCGGGGAGTCGTTTGGACGTGCTGTAACTTAGAAGCTTGTTTGGAACTTGAAGGTGTTCATTGGGGATAATTTATATATATATATAAATGATATAATATATGGAACATCATTGTTTGTCATATTTCTTGAGTTGTAAGCCTTTTGGCATCGTTAATGTAATAAGATACAATGTCTAAAATTGAGTTGTTCTTTGGCCTAGAACCGTTGTAAATTTTGCTGCAAATTATCAATAAAGAGAATCATTTTTGTATATCTTGTGTCTATTCAATTTTTTTCTTATTTTTTCAGCAATGACTTTGTTTCTGAGATATTTTATCGACCATGAATGATCTTGTCTTATACAAGTATAATTTATACTTATACGATATCATGTCTAGTGACGACTTTCGGTTCTGTAAAATTGGAGTGTGTAGCGCTTACGAGCATACTAAAGTACCGTAGCTGGCCTGCCAAAGTATTGAACGTTGTCCTAATACACATGTTCACATAGTTGTTTAGTACCCTATTCACTTTTTTTGTTGCATGTTTACTGTTCATATACGGCTTGTATATTGTGGACAACCAAGAGAAACACTAGCAATCTACCAAGTATATATAGAAAGATTTATGAATTGCCAACTATATTGTAATTATCACCTTTATAATTACGCGTGTGAAAATTTGTCGGCTATATTGTAATTATCATCTTTATGATTGTAGACGATCTACTATTATTATATTCATAAATAATTAGAAATATTCACAAATAATGAGAGAAAGATACGCTATTCAACACTTGTTGACACACACAAAAAACCTGAAATATCAAAATCTAATTATTATTAGAATTTCTCAACTTCCTTAACTGTTTACTATTCTTCAAAGAAATGAGAGGGTTGACCCCCCTTAATTTCCAAAATTTGAGAACAAATACAATTCGTGGAAGGGGAAATTGTTTAACAAGTAGCTAGTGCGTGTCAACTCCAACATTCCAAATGAAGGAGTAATTAGAACTGGTTCCCCTCAAAGTTCTGTCCAAACTGCCAATCGGCCGGCACGGCGTCTAGCGACTCCACCGTCCTTCCGTCGCTCGCCGTGACCCTGAACGACAAGCTCTGGCCGAGCAGCTGCGTGCCCGTCTGCCATTTCTGTCCCCAGTTCCTCGTCATCTGGACCCACCCGGTAGTCTTCGACCCCTTGACCGAGACCGCCGTCACGTCTCCGGCTCCACCGACGTTATAGACCAAGACGATGATCCAGTTAGGGTTTCCGTTGATCTCGAACCTCATGCCGCCTTTCTTGCTGCAGGGCACCCTACGGAACTGGACGGGGATGATGCCCGCGTGGTAGTCTTTCACGATCTTCACGAACATGGGCATTGAGAGGTCGAAGTGCTTGAGGGGCGGGTTGCACCAGCCGCCGTTGTCGTTGGGCTTCGCGGGGTTGGGGGGGCAGAAGTTGGTGGCGGTGATGGTGATGGTGCTGCCGGGGTTGCACCACTCGGGGTCGTTGATGCACTGGATCTCGTAGCACGCGCCGCACGTCAGGCCGTTGTTGAAGAGGGCCGTGCTCAGCGCCGCGGTCTCGAGGCCGTACCCTTGCTTGAAGAGATCGCCATATCCGCAAGCTCCCTCTGTACGTAGTAGTAGTAGTGTTCCAAAAGTAAGTTAAGAGAAAGTATAATTATTTGGTGAAAATGACCGGTATCAGAATGTTACGTCCGGAATCTAAACAAAATAAAAATACAAGACAACTATTTTATATATATTTGTGTCCGTAGAAAGGGAGATCCATGTTGAGGGAAAAACGATAACTTCGTGTTACAGATTTAGAAGAACGTAAACTCACGCATGGTTTCTCCACCACTCATGTCTCCGTAGAAAGTTGCATGGCCAGTATCCCAACCACCTGCAGCCATGGCTCCTGATGCCACTAGGAACACAGCCAAAGTTGCAACTAAAGCTACTACTACCAAAGCCATTACTTCTCTCTCTCTCTCTGTCGTGTGCTTAGATCGATGTTGAGCAAGGCCATGATTTATATAGTCTAAATATCATTTATTATAGGTATAATAGAGATACAGTATGAATTAATAGGTTTGCAGCAAGAGAAGAAACGTATATTATAATTCAATCTCCTTCCAAATGATTGCCATCTTTGTAGTATAGCGCATGTGTTTTCTATTTGAGTAATTGTATGGGGACACATTCCCATTCAAATAATTTTTAGTGACACTAATTTGGCAAGTGATACATAGTATATCCATATCAGTATTAAAAGGAGAAAATAATTAAGACCCAATAATTACCCCTTTTTTTTTTTAGGTAGATGGACACTTTTGACATTTTATTACCAGTTTTTGGTATATAGATGGACAATTTTGGCATTTATAGACAATATCACCATCTTCAATTTTTCTTTAATTACCGTGTCCAACCACACAATCAACCATAATGAGTGATATAACATGGGATGTGAACTGCAAATCAAGGTAGCAATTTTATGTGGTAATATTGAGACGGAAAAATCAAATTGTTCATATTTTAGGCTTAGTCTTGTGATTGATATCCCATATATTTCAAATTAAATGCAATGAAAAAGGATCCCAAAAAATAGTGGATCTATTGCAGAAATATTTGCCATCACTTCAAGTGGTAAAATTTTAGGCTTATCACTAATACTGAGCTACCAAATAAGTGGTAATATTTGTGCCTGCAGAAAAGTCAGGTCAAATTGTTCCTATTGTTTGTACTATATACAAGCTATCATCCATGTAAGAGTTGACACAAGAATTGTAAGAAAAAAAAAAAACAAATTAATGCACGAAGAGTTGCAACTTGCAAGTAAGTCCATAAGCAACAATACAACAACTCACCGGTCTAAACACAAGAATCAAACCTTAATTTGCATGACTTGGAATTCAACCAAAAGAGTTCAAACATTTGCCTGCTAGAATTCCAATGTTGTGAATATGTCAATCTCTAACTCATGAACAAGATCACTAAAGCTTGAAAATTCCATAGTTAATTATACAAATTTTGAGTCTGTAACTATGGCTTGTCTCCATAGTTTTCTTCTACATGAGACAAACTGGGTGCTATTATATCATTTCATCTGCTGAAACCTTGTATCATTTTCAGCTTGTTTATTTTGCATATTATTGAGCTGACCATTTGCACCCCAAAACGGATAATGGTAACCTTGTATCAATCCAACATTATTTTTTTGATTGTTAAACAAGTATACCAATCATAAATGTGATGGAAACTATATGTGCTTGAAAATTTTACTTGAGTTGGAGGCAAGTTGAGATCAAAATGAACTTGTGGCAGAAACGGACAATTTTTGGGTTGAAAACCATGAATTTTAGAAGGAACTTGGGGCTAAAAATTTGAAACTAGATATGCGATATAATAAGGGCTTTCGTATGGGACCTCTTCACATTCTATTGAAACTTTCATTTTCACGGTTCATTATCCAATCAGAGTATGAGATTTTAACTTTCGTATGGCACCTCTTCACATCTTTCCTCCATTTGTTAAGAAAGTACTTTTCAGGCAAGATATGGACTTTCATTTGACTCAAGATTGTATTAACATGTCTACACAAGATTCCTCTAAATTCAAACAAGCGACAATTGCACTTGAATTCCTTAAATTTTGCGGTGGTGTATCATCTTGAAATTGTTAGCTCTTTTTAAAACTCCTTAAATTTTGCGGTGGTGCAACCATCTTGAAATTGTTTCTCCATCTCATAACGAGTAATAATTTGAGGAGTTGAAATCATCTTGATTCTCTTTTTGCACCTTGCTACGAAGTGCATTCTCATATTGTTCAACATTTTTTTGTAAATTGGTCTTTGAATTCACATACCCGTCAAAGAATGCATTAACACTCACTTTTTTGAGTAGTCGGCATTCATGCTCAGAAAATGCCGTTAATAAATTACTACCAAAATATGATGAAATAACGATATTTTTAGCGACGTCGTCATAAAATGTCGTTAATGTTAAAGATTTTAGCGACTCCAAAAATTAACGTCGCTATACGTCGTTGGGTTGGCAATGCATAGCGATATTTATCGTCTGTACTTGAGTTTTTTTAAAAGAATAGTCTCTATACACTTTTTTAACGTCGCTAAACGTCGCTGATTTTTTTGATTTAGCGTAGTTTGACGACGTTTTTACTGACTTTGCTTATTTTTTAATTAGCGACGTTTAGCGACGTTCAATTTAGACATCAATAAAAAAATTAATAATGGATATTGAGTTTTTTATTTTCCTCCATTCTCTCGATCTCCCCCTCTCTCTCCTGCACCCCTCACCCCCCACCCCGGCAACCCCGACCCCTCTCGACTCCGATGACCCCTCTCGTCCCCTGCCTCGACGACCCCGACCCCTCTCGACTTTGGCAACCCCAAACGGCTGTCACGCCCCGATCCTGAAGGTCACGACAACGTCCCCGCCAGGCCCGAATCACCGTACCACGGTGCTCCCGCGGGACGTATATCGTTTGCCATCGAGGCGTGATGCCGTGCGAACTTGGGATTGCGCTCGCACAAGGCAACATCGTTAAAGTTGTGGCTATTATCGAACCGATCAAGTTTGCAGCGAAGGAGTAGTATTGCAAACAATAATACATCTGAGTATACGAGGCAAAGCTCAAAGCACGAAGTTCTCTGAATATAATGGTATCGTTCCATACATTATGTCTCTCTATACATAGGCAACTCAAAATATCTCGATACAGCTCAAGGCTTCGGCACCAGATTTTTGGTTCCTGAGGATGAGGCACGGCTATCGCTTCCTCAATCGGATGATCCAGCACCTACGAACAAGCAAAATGTTGGTGGTTCAACACTTTGGAGAAAGTACTAGTGAGTATAAAATCAACGAACAGAAGCAACATTCACTAAAACTAACACTAAGTAATTATGTTATAAAGTATTACATTACTAGTGATCTTTCTAGTTTTACCTAGGTTCGTTACATGCAATACAGGAACGGGGTCATATTACTTATTTTTGAAAACATCTCTTGAAAAAAAGAGTTCATGTTCGATATAAAAGCAAGCAAGCAAGGCAAGCAGTTCATGGCTATACTCAAAGACTCTAGGGACAATGCAACATCTAATGAACTATCATTTTTATACTATTAAAGGCGATCATCATATTCAAGCAAGCATGCAAGTCTAGGTGCGATGCAAGACAATATACAAAACAACATATCACTTATGTAGTGAATCTTACCCCTAGCCGAACAGTTATCCCTGCAACAGACATACAAGTTAGCAACATTTGCATTTATATATGAATAAGGTTCTTTTTCATGTCCGTCTCTGCTTCAAACAGTTAGGTATGCAATAAGGCTAGCCTAGCATGCTCTCTAACTATATGATGGTCCACGAAAAAATCTATGAATAGCAGCCGAAACTACAAACCCAGGCAAATTAAAGACGGATCGGCTAATAGCTGCTGAGACACATGGTTGCTATGCACTAAAATATGCTCAAAATAGCAACCGAGACTCATGGTTCAGCACTACACTAAAAGCCACACCCCCTAATCGCGAGGATTTTAATCTTTAGGGTGTTCGATTAGTCTCTCCCAGGACGAACGGTTCCCAGTGCACAAAGGCGGCTCGAGAGACCCGATACCTTGTGCACAAGTTATCAGACCAATGCATTAATAAAATTCTATCAGATAAAGGCTATATGATGCACATGTTCAAGAACAAGCAAACATTCGATCAAGCGATAGTGCCAGAGCTCTCAATTCTCTTCTTTTAAATCAATTGGATAGGTTCAATCATTTTAATAGGTTCAATCTTCTAACTTTTAATCAATCGATATTTTTAATGGCATACAATACAAGTTATTCAAACAGTTATATCTTTCAAGCATTAATGACAAGCAAAACATGGCACGATTCTTCTATTTTTTTTAGCTAAGCATGCAGTTCTACTCTTGTTTAGCATATGATGGAAACATATGAATATTCTTTTACTTTTATTTATTAGCAAGGTATCAGTTTGTTCGATAGAGGTATCAATGTAACTAAGCATGCAACATTTCTTTCTTAGCTTAGCATGGCAATGGTTCTATCTCTTTTTGACAAGCATACAAGTCCTCTAGTTAAGCAT
This sequence comes from Iris macrosiphon, assembly GCA_036927795.1. Taxonomy (NCBI): domain Eukaryota; kingdom Viridiplantae; phylum Streptophyta; class Magnoliopsida; order Asparagales; family Iridaceae; genus Iris; species Iris macrosiphon. Next base: position 159,661,910 of record JAYESA010000002.1, on the reverse strand, counting down.
GCAGTTCTCGTTCTATCATTCTTAATACGAACATTATCTTATTAAGCAAACAAGCATTTTAAAAACTCAGATTCATCATTAAGGCATGCAAGAATCAAAGAATGAAGTTCTGCCCACTCACATAGATCAGTCATCTTCTGGTTCAAAAAAAAGCTCTTCATAAAGATTTTTTTTTGAGTCAGCAAACCGATATCTCCTGTATATAGTGCCAACGCGGAGTGGGGAACTAACATACTTACCACAAAAAAAATTGTCCTCGAAACTCAAGAAGAAACTTTCGATATCCAGAGTAGCGATAGTCCTCATCCATCACCATACTCAATCGAAAACTCTAGCAATCAATAACAATCACTCAAGAAAACAGAAATAAGAAGCCATAACTCTCAAGAAATCAAGAAAATAATAAAGAAAAGTTTTGCATGCATTTTTGAGAATATCTATGGACTTATTGTATGGAACGCTTAGCTCAGGAACGATATCAATGTACAAGGAATCGTCATCTAAGAACTGCAGCAAAATGGACGTAAGGCTAGAAGATCGAGTTGCTCTGATACCATTCTATCATGCCCGGATCCCGAAGGTCTTGACAACGTCCCCGCCGGGCACGAATAACCGTGCTACGACGCTCCCATGGGACGTATATCATTTGCCATCGAGGCATGATGCTGTGCGAGCATGGGGTTGCGCTCGCATAAGACAACGTCGTTAAAGTTGTGGCTATCTTTGAACCGATCAAGTTTGCAGCGAAGGAGCAGTGTTGCAAACAATAATACATATGAGTATACGAGACAAAGCTCAAGGCACGAGGTTCTCTGAATACAATGGCATCGTTCCATACATTATGTCCCTCTATACAAAAGCAGCTTAAAATATCTCGATATGACTCAAGGTATCGACACCAGATTTTTGGGTCCTGGGGATAAGGCACGGCTATTGCTTCCTCGGACGATCTAGTACCTGCGAACAAGCAAACTGTTGGTGGGTCACCACTTTGGAGAAAGTACTGGTGAGTATAAAATTAACGAACAGAAGCAACATTCACTAAACCCAACATTAAGTAATTATGTTATAAAATATTACATTACTAGTGATATTTCTAATTTTACCTAGGTTCGTTACATGCAGTATAGGAGCGGGGTCATATTACTTCTTTTTGAAAACATCTCTTGAAAAACAGAGTTCATGTTCGATATAAAAGCAAGCAGGCAAGGCAAGAAGTTCATGCACGATATGCCAATTCTTATACAATCAGGGTGTGCGCAGCATATCTCGTGAGCTATACTTAAAGAATCTAGGGATAATGCAACATCTAGTGGACTATCCTTTTTATACTATTCAAGGCGATCATCATATTCAAGAAAGCATGAAAGTCTAGGTGCGATGCAAGACAATATGCAAAAGAACATATTACTTATGTAGTAATTCTTACCCCCTTATCGAATGGTTATCCCTGCATCAGACATTGTAAACCCCCTCGACCAAATTTAGGTCCACCTGGCTTAGATAGAGAAACTAGGGTTAGTTTGAAGCCATTTAGAATTAGAACACAGTGTTTTAGATTTATTGTGCAATATTTGTATCACTTTGTGCACCTTACCGTTGCTTCGATATTTGGAGCGCTACACTAGCATTTGCCTTCAAACAAATTTCATACACTTTTCCTAGACATGCCAGCCTTCCATTCTGACCCTTGTGTAACTCATAAATACCCTCCCTTGTGCTTCATTTTAGTCGCACAATATTCGTCACAAACGTCCATGTTTAAATTCAAATAAATCCAACATTGTATCCTTGTCCGTTCCAATCGAAATTGGAGACACAATCTCAACCCATTTTGTGTAACCTAAATTATGACAATATTCTATTCTGAGTCTAATACATCCATGATACTTGTGTCTCACCCAATTTTAACCCCAATGTATTCCCAATTAATTAAAGAGCACCATTGCCACTAATTTTAATTAAATTGGTGTAAGGATCCAACCTCACCCAAAATTAGACCCAACATCAACTCAAACCCCCACTCACACTCTCAAGACTCATACTAAACACCACACATCCCTTTTAACCATTACATCACACCAAATATGGTATTTTCTCTCATCTAATCCTAATCCTCACATTTTGTGCAATTTTCCAATTTTTGGGGCTTTTATGCAAAAGTACAAGGTGGTGTCACCATCCTATTGGCCAAAGCCAATGAAGAAACAACCCCCTCCCTCCTTGGCGGGTCCAACCCTCTCTCTCTCCCCCAATTTTATTGTACACCTTCCTTCATGATTAATCTTGGCCCTTCATTCAAAATGAAGCATCATCCTCACAACACACCCTCTCCTATATATACTACTCATCCTCGTCCCCTCTCTCAATGAGCCAACCCCATCCCAAGGAACACATGGCCGACCCTAATCCCTAGGCTAGCATCATCATCCTCTCCTCCCTCATGCAAAACACCTCCCCATTGTTTTTTTTATCACCATCACCAACATCAAACAAACCAAATCCAAACCCTAAAACTAACCCTAGCAGCCATCACCCTCAACCCCGCCGGACTACCAACTCTGGCCGTACCCGACTTCTCGAGCCACCCCTCGCCTGAACTTCCTCCGCCGGGACAGTCCAGCAGCCGACTTCCTATCATCTCCTTCCCGACTTCACCTCGACCCGAGTCCCCACCACAACCACTATCTACACCATTAACAGCACCAGCACCACCATCGCCAACCTCAGTCCCCGTCGGAGCTCGACCGACTCCTCCGCAGAACAACCACCCTCTTCCATCTCCTCCTCTTCCACAGTCCACCGACCTCGACTTCTCCTTCTCCTCCGTTCCCCACCGACATCCATAACCACCTCGCCGCCACCGTCTTAACCATCGTCACCACCACCGATCACGACCGCCGAACCATTCCATAGCAGCCTCAATCTCCTTCGTCGACCTGAGCAGCGTCGACCCTGCCACACGACCGTCTCCCCCTCGCCGGACCACCGATGTCAACCTTCATCATCATAATTATCACCATCATCATCATCACCATCATCACCAACACTACCATCACCAACACCCTCTTCACCATCTCCACCGCCACTGTCCTCCCACGGTAACTCGCCACCGCTGTCACTGCCGTCGCCGCTGCAAGCTGCTACCGGAGCTACTGCTGCTATATGCTGCTGTGGCCGGAGCACCACCCTGCTGCCACTGTAGCTGCCGCAGCTACTGTATACCGCCGGAGACCGATCCCCTCATGCAGCGGATACCCCCCCGGACATGATCATCGACTAGGTATACATATTCCCATTATTCGTCATATATTTGCGTCAACGTATTGTTGATTGGACACGTATAATGTATGTAAAACCTTTGTGTATTGTGTGTAGGTATAAATATTTTAGAATAGATATTAATGTTAGTAATTACCTCATAATAAATATGACTATTTTAATAAGGAACTTATGTTGAACTAGAGTTTAGCCAACTGACCTTATGCACGTATTTTGATAATATGTTAGCTAGGACTTATAATTTAGTACTATACGTGTAACGTATTTTTGATAATTCATTGTCTTGATGTACACGGTAATTAAGGATATGACACGTGCACGTCTTAGCTGCGTGCACAAGCGACCCTGCTAGTTGCCCAATTGTGACCGCCTTACGTCAGTTCCGAAGTACATCGTAGTTGTGTTCTTGTGAGTTCTATTATAATGACTGATGATTTATTATATTATATTATATATATGGTCGTTGGACCATTCAGGTGAGACTTCGAGAGCAGGTTATTGGTACTCGCAGCTTGAGGATCCAAGCAAGTATACCTTGCCTTGTTGTACTGTTTAAATTTAGACACTATCTAGTTGTATATTTTATTGTTTTAATATTATATAACTGTGCGCATCCGAGAAAGACTCGGGTGCATTCAACGAAGGCGTTGACGTTAGGACCTGTGTCTGACCTAATGTCTAGTGGACCTACCTAAAGTTGTGGAGTTATCAATATGACTCTCCAGGCCTTGACACATATCATTGCATGTCATAGAGTGAGTTTATGTAGGGACGAGTGCTTCATAATCGACTGGCCATCGGTGTGAGCAGCACGTGTGACAGTATTTAGCTTAGTTGTTTATTTCTATAGAGACTTGCATTATAGTACGAGATATCGATGTCGTGTTCACGACTTGTACATTGGGATTGGGTGGGGAAGACAATTAGTAGGCGTATAGGACATATATTTGGCTACCGTAGTTTCAGTGTAAACTACAGGGCCGTGAGCCTCAGTATTACCCGGTTATGGGCTATGTGTTACCCGATTATGGGCTCAGGTTACCCGGTTATGGGCGTATATGCTTGTCGATACATCCGACAGAGGTTACTAGCTGTGCGCTATCATAATCGGTGATGTAGTCAGCATATACTCCTGGCATCCAGTTTATAGCTAATGCCAGGTACTTAGCCTCTGGCTCAACACTACGCTTTATATCTTTCACCTACCCATACGTACCAAGGTTGTCTTCAAATTATATTTTACTTAGCTGGTTAGTTCACCCTCGAGATTTTATAATATTTACTTTATGGCATATATTTTTGTATCTTGTTACGTCCCTCTGAGGACCTGGTTCCCTTCCAGGTTATTTGTACAGTTTACATGATACTTGATCTAATGGAGCGTGGACATCGTTGTAGGTATCTTTATATTTTTACCTATTACAGTCATGTACTACTTTCCATTTTTGACTCTGCTTTTATAGCCTAGTGTTTATAGGCCTATGTTGTTCTTTTGGCCTATTCGAACGGATGTATTATTGGGCTGCATACTGATGATGCGTATCGTTCTTTCTTGAGATTATTTACCATGGATTGAGATTTAGTTTACTTGTTGCATGATAGAATTTAGATTATTAATTGGATCACTTGAATATGGACAGCGTAAGTGCGCTTCGTCGAGTCCATTAAAATTAGAAAGCCCTACGGAGTCGTACCAGCTGGCCATTGCCACATGTCTGGTCCCATAGATTTTAGGATTGGGGCATGACATAGTTTTAGTGGTGGCCCATGCATGTCAGAGCATATCGTTTTGGTTACGTTACTGTACCGAATGAGCCTGCAACTTAGGATTAATGTTGAATAAGATCTCAATCCATAACTGATTTTAAACCTCTTGTATTTGATTGTCGTCCTTGGACTTCATTAATGTATTCGTTCATTACCGTCGACATCGTTATTATTGTTTCTTATCTTCCTTATTTTGGGAAGATGGATGCTCGCGCACTGTGATTTCCTCCAGGAGCAGATCCTCGTCAAGACGAAGAAGGCATAGTTGATAGGATGTTTGAGTAGATGGTTAACCATGGTAGAAAAGGTTGATAAGTTCTTTCTTGTTACTAGAGTTAGTATAAACTATTGGCGTAAGAATTAGACATAGAAGTAGAGACTTAAGTCTAGACCCTACCCTTACTTAAGGTAGCGGTGATTTGTAAGTATAAGACGCTAGAAAGGTTGTTTGATTCTAAGGCTCTAGAATAAATTAAGGAAGACATAGCTAGATGCTAGGAATTAATTATAGACTTATGGTAGTGATACAAGGAACGACATTATGAACTTGATAAGACAGAATTTTAGACCCACATCTAGAAGAAGTATATCGGATACTAATAAAAATAGGGTATGAAATAACACCGAGGGTAGCAAACCATAGTGGTTAACCCCTAGTTACCTTGTGACTTACAGTACCAGACCTAGAAATTTTTCATCCTTTAGATAAAGATAATTATATGACTAGGATAAAATAGATACGTGGATTGCTAGATTGGTTGTTGATTGACTTGCCAACTTAGGTACTATAGTATAGCTTTTGTCACGACCCGCACCCGGTATAGGGGCACGAGAGCGTGGGTACGTCCAGCCTACGCCACAGCATCGGCGGTAGAACGTTGTCTAGGTCATAATGCTATCTAATCATTCTCACACGAGCATCCAACTCCATAAGGATACACAGATATCACCATATAATACGGAATATAATCAATCACATAAACTAAAGCATGATAAGATATTGAAGAAATAAATAAACCAAATTGTAACACAAGTCTAAATAGAATAATCTAACTCAACAATAATATCAAAGTCTTAACAAGGTATGCCGGAGACAAATTCGGTACCATAAACTGCTAATAAAAACTAACTAAATAACTATTGATCCCGGCTAGGCCTCCCGGAATCACACCTGGCTACAAGGTCCAAGTCAGCAGCTACTCTCCCTGTGGTTCATAAAATGTCGGACACCCGTCCTCTAAGGCATAGTCTGGAAAAATATTTCCAATCAGGATGGAGCAAAGTACATCTCTAACAGCAGTTCTACATCAATGATATAAACTATGTAGCAGTAAATAGATGGAAATATACAAGATGCATATATATGTACAAGAGATACATAATAAAGGAAATACTGTAAATAAATGCGGGAAGGAACAATATGTCAATGAAAAAAAATAATATGCCTAAGTGTGTCAGTACTAGCTTTAACATATGATCGACTTGGAAACTTGTACACGAGTACGGGCCTGGCTAGTCATACGTGCGGTGTATGACCAACACTAACATGAGAACAAGACTTGTACATGAAGGGTATGATCACATATCAACACTAAAATACTCCCCACTCCGACTGGTATAGTAGATCCAACCATGGTACGCTATGGCACGGGATTCTCTAAGAAGGTAGCAAGTCTCCTCGAGAATCAGTGTCGGTACATGCACAAGATAACCAATGAAACAAGACTTGTACACGATACACCATATACAAGGAATAACATCTCATGACGAGATCCGGATATACCAATCCGTGTAACCATCGTGTCAAGAAATATGGATATTTACACTAAATACAATGAACATAAAGGATATCATAAATAAGAAACTATCAGAGAATGTACTCGCCTGGGGTCCTGCTGCTGGTATGAATCAGAGTCCAAGTCACAATCCAAATAGCCTATGTATTACAAATTTACCATGTCAAAAGATAATTTATTTTAATTTATTTAATTCTGGAATAATTACTCTAAAATCATATTTTAATCTTATTATCTAATTTTTATGTCAAACCTAATTTTGCCCAAAAGAAACTAAATTTATATCGACTCGGGACTCATGACACGCAAATCGAGGCGATCTGTTGACCGAAAAGTCAACCGACACAAACTCAACTTTCATGCATGATTTCCTATAGATTTCAGTGTTAAAAATATGCTGGAATTTATGGCTCATCCGAATTCAAATTCGTTTGGGAATTATGGCACATACAAATTTTGTATCGTGCACCGATGGTTAAATTCTAACCTAGAAGTTCTACAGAATTAACAGTATGTAAATACTTTGAATTAAATTCTAAGAAAAATATATGTCAATGATCTCGACATTACATTTCCGAAACTTTAAACAGTTCATGATTCTGATTCATGGTTCTCCCGGAATCACGAAAACATCAAAACGTGTCTATTTTCGGACATGTTGTGTTCTATGAATTTTCCAGGATTTAATACTCATAATTTCATGAAATTTTTTATATAATCAGAAATCTAACCTCAATATTGTTCTAACACAAAAAACTAGGCCTCGTTTGGAGTCCGGAGCTATGCGCAATGGCTTCTGGAAGATGAAGGAACCCTATATGGCAATTCTCCAAAATCTCTCTCTCTAAAATAATGGGATAATTAGGGTTATAATAATATATATCTACATAGGGATGTACCTGCGGCTGAATAGAGATGTACCTGCGGCTAAATAGATATTTATAGGATGACACGTGTCAGAATCTGATTGGATGGTTTTTGTTATATTATTTGTTTTTGATTTGCCTTTATCAAAACATTATTTAAGTAGTTTTAAATCTAAATAACTCAAAATAAAAATTAAAAATAATCATAAAAATCTGGAAAAATTCTAGAAAATATATTTTGAATTTAAAAACTCTAAAAAAATATTTGGGATAATTTTATATTCATAGTTTTCCTACTATAATTAGGAGAAGCTCTAAACATTACTTTTCCCCATATAACTAAAAATAAATAATAAAATTATTCCAAAAATTCTAAAATAATTTCAAAAAATATATAATAATATTATAAACCCTAAAAAATAATGTGGGTCCAATCTATATTCTTGGGATTGTACAATAAATTCTACAAGTCCTAAAAATTAGTTATTAGTCTAAAACTCCCAATAAATACTAAAAATACTCAGAAAATTCCCAGAAAATTCTAGAAAATATATTTTATTATTTAGAACCTAAAATAAAAGTTTGGGATATTTTTAATTAAGTTTGACCCTAAAATAAATTCTTAAAAGTTCTAGAAAATTAGTGTTACTAGTTTTTAATTAACTAAAAGTTATGAAAAAATCTCAATAGTCCCAAATTAACCTAAAAATAACATTTAAGCTAGAATTTCAGGACACGGAGGTTACAAGTCTACCCACCTTAAAAAATTTCGTCCTCAAAATTTAAAATCCTCAATTGTTTTATTTATTTATTACCATCAATATTGAATTCATCAAATCATATAATCATGAACTAATCCACATTGTTATTTCATAATATTTCTCAAAATTCTATAAATATTATATCCCTAAAAATCTTTAAATATAAAATTAAATTCCATTCTTATCACAATCTCCTCCAAAAATTTAAGTTAATAACGAATACAAGGATTTAATATTCAATCCTCTAATTGAAATCCAATCAATGCATATTTATAAAATTAAAAATTGCATCCCAAAATTTAAATTCAAACACTAATCCATTAATGATCTTACTCCTCTAATTTAAATCCAATCAATGCATATTATAAAATTGAATCTCATCCCAAATTTTGAATTCAACACTAATCCATTGGTGTTCTTATTCCTCGATTTTTTTCTTTTTTTATAATACTGAACGATGTAATACTTATGAAACCTCCAACACAATATTCAAAATATAAGTTCATAACTTGCAGTCCAATAAATATATTGATAGCCTTCTTAAATTCCTCAAAATTCAACGATAAATTCAATCATTTCATAATCTTCATAAAAATTAATAATTTAACAAAATCGTCAATTCTGCCATATTAAATTCCTAACTCTTTATTTAATTTAATATTTCTCCTCAAAATTTATGGCACCTTGTCTCTCATTGTCAAGTCATAGCCTCTTCGTTAATCTTTACTACAGTCAAATCCTCAATAATCAAAGTCTAAGAGAATTCTACCTACAATCATACAACATGCAATCTAAGGAAAACATGTATGGTTATGGTCACTTTTGTCATGGTATTACAGTCTCTATCAGGGTATACTATTAACTATATTCTAACAAGAAAATCACGAATACAAACTACGATACTAAGAAAATCAATCAATCAAATAGGCAGAAAGGAATAGAAGGAAATAAGGATAACAAGATAATAGATTAGAAATATTCCTAGTTGTGATTGAGTATCCGCTCTCATCCTAGTATGCTATATCCTAGATCCTATCGCAGGCAGGCAGTAGTACAACTAAGTTGTCGCACTACCACGACATCGCTCTAATTGTGAAGTCTGACCTGCATGGTCCACCACTAAAAACGTGTCACGACCCGCACCCGGTATAGGGGCACGAGAGCGTGGGTACGTCCAGCCTACGCCGCAGCATCGGCGGTAGAACGCTGTCTAGGTCACAATGTTATCTAATCATTCTCACATGAGCATCCAACTCCATAAGGATACAGAGATATCACCATATAATATGGAATATACTCAATCACATAAACTAAAACACGATAAGATATCGAAGAAATAAATAAACCAAATTGCAACACAAGTCTAAATAGAATAATCTAACTCAACAATAATATCCAAGTCTTAACAAGGTATGCTGGAGACAAATCCGGTACCATAAACTGCTAATAAAAACTAACTAAATAACTATTGATCCCGGCTAGGCCTCCCGGAATCACACCTGGCTACAAGGTCCAAGTCAGCAGCTACTCTCCCTGTGGTTCATAAAATGTCGGACACCCGTCCTCTAAGGCATAGTCTGAAAAAATATTTCCAGTCAGGATGGAGCAAAGTACATCTCTAACAGCAGTTCTACATCAATGATATAAACTATGTAGCAGTAAATAGATGGAAATATACAAGATGCATATATATGTACAAGAGATACACAATAAAGAAAATACTGTAAATAAATGCGGGAAGGAACAATATGTCAATGAAGAAGAATACTATGCCTAAGTGTGTGAGTACTAGCTTTAACATGTGATCGGCTTGGGAACTTGTACACGAGTACGGGCCTGGCTAGTCATACATGCGGTGTATGACCAACACTAACATGAGAACAAGACTTGTACATGAAGGGTATGATCACATATCTACACTAAAATACTCCCCACCCCCGACTGGTATAGTAGATCCAACCATGGTACGCTATGGCACGGGATTCTCTAAGAAGGTAGCATGTCTCCTCGAGAATCAGTGTCTGTACATGCACAAGATAACCAATGAAACAAGACTTGTACACGATACACCATATACAAGGAATAATATCTCATGACGAGATCCGGATATACCAATCCGTGTAACCATCGTGTCAAGAAATATGGATATTTACACTAAATACAATGAACATAGAGGATATCATAAATAAGAAACTATCAGAGAATGTACTCGCCTGGGGTCCTGCTGCTGGTATGAATCAGAGTCCAAGTCACAATCCAAATAGCCTATGTATTACAAATTTACCATGTCAAAAGATAATTTATTTTAATTTATTTAATTCTAGAATAATTACTCTAAAATCTTATTTTAATCTTATTATTCTGATTTTTATGTCAAACCTAATTTTGCCCAAAAGAAACTAAATTTATATCGACTCGGGACTCATAGCACGCAAATCGAGGCGATCTGTTGACCAAAAAGTCAACCGATACAAACTCGAATTTCATGCATGATTTCCTATAGATTTCAGTGTCAAAAATATGCTAGAATTTACGGCTCATCCGAATTCAAATTCGTTTGGGAATTATGGCACATACAAATTTGGTATCGTGCACCGATGGTTAAATTCTAACCTAGAAGTTCTACAGAATTAATAGTATGTAAATACTTTGAATTAAATTCTATGAAATACATATGTCAATGATCTCGACATTAGATTTCCGAAACTTCAAAAGGTTCATGATTCTGATTCATGGTTCTCCCAGAATCGCGAAAACATCAAAACGCATCTATTTTCGGACATGCTGTGTTCTACGAATTTTTTAGAATTTAATACTCATAATTTCATAAAAATATTTATATAATCTGAAATCTAACCTCAATATCGTTCTAACACAAAAAACTAGGCTTCGTTTGGAGTCCGAAGCTATGCGCAATGGCTTCTGGAAGATGAAGGAACCCTAGATGGCAATTCTCCAAAATCTCTCTCTAAAATAATGGGATAATTAGGGTTATAATAATATATATATCTATATAGGGATGTACCTGCGGTTGAATAGGGATGTACCTGCGACTGAATAGATATTTATAGGCTGACACGTGTCAGAATCTGATTGGATGGTTTTTGTTATATTATTTATTTTTGATTTGCCTTTATCAAAACATTATTTAAGTCATTTTAAATCTAAATAACTCAAAATAAATATTAAAAATAATCATAAAAATCTGGAAAAATTCTAGAAAATATATTTTGAATTTAAAAACTCTAGAAAAATATTTAGGATAATTTTATTTTCATAGTTTTCCTACTATAATTAGGAGAAGCTCTAAATATTAGTTTTACCCATATAACTAAAAATAAATACTAAAATTATTCCAAAAATTCTGAAATAATTCCAGAAAATATATAATAATATTAGAAACCCTAGAAAATAATGTGGGTCCATTCTATATTCCTGAGATTGCACAATAAATTCTACAAGTCCTAAAAATTAGTTATTAGTCTAAAACTCCCAATAAATACTAAAAATAATCAAAAAATTCCCAAAAAATTCTAAAAAATATATTTTATTATTTAGAACCTAAAATAAAAGTTTGGGATATTTTTAATTAATTTTGACCCTAAAATAAATTCTTAAAAGTCCTAGAAAATTAGTGTTACTAGTTTTTAATTAACTAAAAGTTATGGAAAAATTTTAATAGTCCCAAATTAACCTAAAAATAACATTTAAGCTAGAATTTTAGGACACGGAGGTTACAGATTTTAAATCAGATTAGATGTACTTAATTTATTTATATTGCCTGTGTCTATTAGGCTCGTGGTTTCACCTTTGAAAACTTGAGTAGTTGAGCTAGTATCTGAGCTAGATAAATAGGTTGAAGGATGAGAGTTTTGATAGTTGTTATAATCTTGAGTTAGATAGTGAATTATCTATAACTCATGTAGCTTGGATGAGGAGTGTAAATAAAATATAGAAGTCCTATAGGAATGATAAGCTGAGTATTGTGGATTACACATTAACTGCTTTAGGATAGGGATTTAGAATTTTGACTATTAGGGTGTAAGCTTGTTTGACCAAATCTTTAGTAGTAGGTGGTTATATGGGCACATATTTTCAAATTACCCTAGCCGATAGATTTTCAGATTTTAGGATTAGTATTCTTATTATTATTGGTCATATTTTATTCTAGTATATTTAGAATGATTGATAGATACTTATTACATAATTTCTATATATTATTATTACTATGTATTGAGTAGAGACTTATGTTGTATTTTATTACATATACTTATCCTAGGAATTGTTTGAGTTGAGCTTCTAGACTTGGTATGACTGACTGATTAGACTTGTTGCTGCTAGGACTGAATATAAGAAGTTAGGTTGCATGATTTCATTATAGATACTATAGGATGATGACGTTATACCTAGGAAAGAATACTGAGATATTAACCGTCATAGTTGAAGAAGAAGGTTAGGACAGTGGTTAAGGTGCGGATCGAACCAACAACAGGGTCATGAGTGTTCCCAGTATATCAATAAATCCTAACAGATAGTGCAAAGGCCAACTCCACCGGTCCTAGGTATGTCCGTAGCATTGCTTGATAATTTATAGTTTATTATATATTTATTTTAATTTCGAGATAAAATTCTTATAAGTTGGGTAGTTGTAAACCCCCTCGACCAAATTTAGGTCCACCTGGCTTAAATAGAGAGACTAGGGTTAGTTTGAAGCCATTTAGAATTAGAACACATTATTTTAGATTTATTGTGCAATATTTGTATCACTTTTTGTACCTAACCGTTACTTCGATATATGGAGCGCTACACTAGCATTTGCCTTCAAATAAATTTTACACACTTTTCTTAGACATGCCAGCCTTCCATTCTGACCCTTGTGTAACTCATAAATACCCTCCCTTGTGCTTCATTTTCTTCGCACAATATTTGTTACAAACGTCCATGTTTAAATCCAAATAAATCCAACATTGCATCTTTGTCCATTCCAATCAAAATTGGAGACACAATCTCAACCCGTTTTGTGCAACCCAAATTATGATAATATTCTATTCTGAGTCTACTACATCTATGACACTTGTGTCTCACCCAATTTTAACCCCAATGTATTCCCAATTAATTAAAGAGCACAATTTATACTAATTTTAATTAAATTGGTGTAAGGACCCAACCTCACCCAAAACTAGACCCAGCACTAACCCAAACCCCCACTCACACCCTCAAGACTTATACTAAATACCACACATCCCTTTTAACTATTATATCACACCAAATATGATGTTTTCCCTCATCCAATTTCAATCCTCACCTTTCGTGCAATTTTCTAATTTTGGGGGATTTTATGCAAAAGTACAAGGAGGTGTCACCAACCTATTGGCCAAAGCCAATGAAGAAATAACCCCTTCCCTCCTTGACCGGTCTAACCCTCTCTCTATCTCTCCTCTTTTTGTTGTACACCTTCCTTCATGATTAATCTTGGCCCTTCATTCAAAATGAAGCATCATCCTCACCACACACCCTGTCATATATATACCACTCAACCTCACCCCCTCTCCTAATGAGCTAACCCCATCCCAAGGAACACATAGCCGGCCCTAATCCCTAGGCTAGCATCACCATCCTCTCCTCCCTCATGCAAAATACCTCCCTATTATTTTTTTATCACCATCACCAACATCAAACAAACCAAACCCAAACCCTAAAACTAACCCTAGCAGCCATCACCCTCATCCCCGTCGGACCACCAAATCTGGCCGTACCCAATTTCCTGAAACACCCCTCGCTTGAACTTCCTCCGCCGAGACAGTCCAGCAGCCGACTTCCCATCATCTCCTTCCCGACTTTACCTCGACCCGAGTCCCCACCATAACCACCATCTCCACCTTTAACAGCACCAACACCACTATCGTCAACCTTAGTCCCCGCCGGAGCTGGACCGACTCCTCCGTATAACAACCACCCTCTTTCATCTCCTCCTCTTTCACAGTCCACATACCTCGACTTCTCCTTCTCCTTCGTTCCCGATCGACTGCCACAACCACCTCGCTGCCACCGTCTTCACCATCGTCACCACCATCGATCACGATTGTCGGACCACTCCACAACAGCCTCTATCTCATCCATTGAACTGAGCAGCATCGACCCCGCCACACGACCGTCTCCTCGTCTCCTCCTCGTCGGACCACCGAGGTCAACCTCTATCATCATCATCATCATCATCATCATCATCATCATCATCATCATCATCATCATCACCAACCCCCTCTTCACCATCTCCACCGCCACCGTCCTCCCACGGCAACCCGCCACCGCTGCCACTACCGCCATCGTCGCCGTTGCAAGCTGCTGCCGGAGCTACTGCTGCTACGTACTGCTGTGGCCGGAGCACCACCCTGCTGCCACCGTAGCTGCCGCAGCTACTGTACACCGCCGGAGACCAGCCCCCTCGTGCAGCGAACACCCCTCTGGACACGATCATCGACTAGGTATACATATTTCTATTATTCGTCATGTATTTGCGTTATCGTATTATTGATTAGACATGTGTAATGTATGTAAAACCTTTGTGCATTGTGTGTAGGTATAAATATTTTAGAATAGATATTAATTTTAGTAATTACCTCATACTAAATATGACTATTTTAATAAGGAACTTATGTTGACCTAGAGTTTAGAAAACTGACCTTATGCATGTATTTTGATAATATGTTAGCTAGGACTTATAATTTAGTACTATACGTTATTGAGTTTCGTAACATATTTTTGATAATTTATTGTCTTGATGTACACGGTAATTGAGGATATGACACGTGCACGTCTTAGCTGCGTGCACAAGCGACCCTGCTAGTTGCCCAATTGTGACCCCCTTGCGTCAGTTCTGAAGTACAACGTAGTTGTGTCCTGTGCGTACTATTGTAGTGACTGAAGATTTTATTATATTATATTATATATAGGGTCGTTGGACCGTTCAGGCGAGACTTCGAGAGTAGGTTATTGGTACTCGCAGCTTGAGGATCCAGGCAAGTATACCTTGCCTTGTTGTACTGTTTAAATTCAGACATTATCTAGTTGCATATTTTATTTTTTAATATTATATAACTGTACATGTCCGAGAAAGACTCGGGTGCACTCAACGAAGGCGTTGACGTTAGAACTTGTGTCTGACCTAGTGCCTAGTGGACCTACCTAAAGTTGTGGAGTTATCAACATGACTCCCCTGGCCTTGACACGTATCATTGTACGTCACAGAGTGAGTTCATGTAGGGACGCGTGCTTCATACTCGACTGGCCATCGGTGTGAGCAGCACGTGTGACGGTATTTAGCTTAGTTATTTATTTCTATAAAGACTTGCATTATAGTACGAGATGTCCATGTCGTGTTCACGACTTGTACATTGGCATTGTGTGGGGAAGACAATTAGCAGGCATATGGGATAGACATTTGGCTACCGTAGTTTCAGTGTAAACTACGGGGCCGTGAGCCTCAGTGTTACCCGGTTATGGGCCATGTGTTACCCGGTTATAGGCTCAGGTTACCCGGTTATGGGCATATATGCTTGTCGATACATCCGACAGAGGTTACTAGCTGTGCGCTATCATGATCGGTGATATAGTCAGCATATACTCCTGGCATCCAGTTTACAGCTAATGCCAGGTACTTAGCCTCTGGCTCGACGCTATATTTTATACCTTTCACCTACCCATACCTTCCAAGGTTGTCTTCAAATTGCATTTCACTTAGCTGGTTAGTTCACCCTCAAGTTTTTACAGTATTTACTTTATGGCATGTATTTTTGTATGTTGTTACGTCCCTCTGAGGACCTGGTTCCCTTCCAAGTTATTAGTGTAGTTTGTATGATGTTTGATCTAGTGGAGTGTGGAAATTATTACATGTATCTTTATATTTTCAACTATTACAGTCATGTACTACTTTCCATTTTTGACTCTGCTTTTATAGCCTAGTGTTTATATGTGTATGTTATTCTTTTTGCCTATTCGAACGAATGTATTATTGGGCTGCAGACTGATGATGCGTATCATTTTTTCTTGAGATTATTTACCATGGATTGAGATTTAGTTTACTTATTGCATGATAGAATTTAGATTATTAATTGGATCAGTTGACCATGGACAGCATAAGTGCGCTTCGTCGGGTCCATTAAAATTGGAAAGCCCTACGGAGTCGTACCAGCTGGCCATTGCCACATGTCTGGTCCCATAGATTTTGGGATTGGGGCATAACAAACATACAAGTTAGAAACATTTGCATTTATATATGAATAAGGTTATATTCACTTCCATCTCTGTATCAAATAGTTAGGTATACAAGAAGGCTAGCCTAGCTTGCGCCCTAACTATATGATGGTCCATAGGAAACCCTATAAATAGCAGCTGGAACTACAAGCCCATGCTAACTAATGACAGATTGGCTAAATGCTGCTGAGACACATGGTTGTTATGCAGTAAAATACGCTCAAAATAGCAACCAAAACTCATGGTTCAGCACTACACTAAAATCCATACCCCTCTAATCGTGAGTATTTCAAGCCTCAGGGTGTTCTATTAGTCTCTCCCAAGATGAACGGTTCCCAGTGCCCCAGGACCGCTCGAGAGACCCGATACCTTGTGCACAAGTTGTCAAACCAATGCATGGATACAATTCTAACGGATAAAGGCTATATGATGCACATGTCCATGAACAAGCAAACATTCGATCAAGCGATAGAGCCAGAACTCTCAATTCTCTTCTTTTTAATGAATTCGATAGGTTTAATCTTATTTCTTTCAAGCAATTGATATGTTCAATGGCATACAATACAAGTTATTTAAATATTTCTATCTTTCAAGCATCAATGACAAGCAAAACATGGCACGATTCTTCTATTTCTTTTAGCTAAGTATGTAGTTCTACTCTTGTTTAGCATACTATAGAAACATATGAACATTCTTTTACCCTTGTTAATTAGCAAGGCATCAGTTCGTTCGATAGCGGTGTCAATGTAACTAAGCATGCAACATTTCTTTCTTGGCTTAACATGGCAATGGTTCTCTATCTTTTTGACAAGCATACAAGTTTTATAGTTAAGCATGCAGTTCTCGTTCTATTATTCTCAATGCGAACATTATCTTATTAAGCAAACAAGCATTTCAAAACCTTAGATTCATTATTGAGGCGTACAAGAATCAGAGAATGAAGTTCTGTCCACTCGCCTAGATCAGTCATCTTCTGGTTCAATAAGGAGCTCTTTATAAAATTTTCCTTTTGAGTCAGCAAACCGTTATCTCTTGTACATAGTGCCAACGCGGAGTGGGGCACTACATACTTACCCACCAAGAAAAAAAATCATCCTCGAAACTCAAGGAGAGACTTTCTATATCTAGAGCAGCGATAGTCCTCATCCCTCACCATCCTCAATAAAAAACTCTAGCAATCAATAATAATCACTCAAGAAAACATAAATCAGAAGCCATAACTCTCAAGCAATCAAGAAAACTTTTGCATGCATTTTTTAAGGATATCTATGGACTTATTGTATGTAACGCACAACTCAAGAATGATATCAATGGACAAGGAATTGATATTTAAGAACCATATCAAAATGGACATAAGGCCAGAAGATCGAGTTGCCCTTATACCATTCTGTCATACCCTGATCCCGAAGGTCCCGACACGGTGCTCCCATGTGACGTATATCATTTTCCAATGAGACATAATATCGTGCGAGCCTGGGGTTGCGCTCGCGCAAGACAACATCATTAAAGTTGTGGCTATCATCGAACCGATCAAGTTTGCAGCAAAGGTACAGTGTTGCAAACAATAATACATCTGAGTATACGAGGCAAAGCTCAAGGCACGAGGTTCTCTGAATACAATAACATCGTTCCATACATTATGTCCCTCTAAAAAAAAGTAGCTCAAAATATCTCGATACGGCTCAAGGCATCGACACCAGATTTTTTGGTCCTGGTGATGAGGCACGACTATTGCTTCCTCGGACGATCCAGCACCTACGAACAAGAAAACTGTTGGGGGGTCACCAATTTAGAGAAAGTATTGGTGAGTATAAAATCAATGAATATAAGCAACATTCATTAAAACCAATACTAAGTAATTATGTTATAAAATATTATATTACTAGGGATCATTCTAATTTTACCTAGGTTCGTTAAATGCAGTACAGAAACGGGGTCATATTACTTCTTTTTGAAAATATCTCTTAAAAAATAGAGTTATTATTCGATATACAAGCAAGCAGGCAAGGCAAGAAGTTCATGCACGATATGCCGATTCTTATATAATCAGGGTTTGCGTAGAGTGTCTCGTGAGCTAAACTCAAAGACTCTAGGGATAATGCAACATCTAGCGGGCTATCCTTTTTATACTATTCAAGGCGATCACTATATTCAAGCAAGCATGCAAGTCTAGGTGCGATGCAAGACAATATGCAAAACAACATATCACTTATGTAGTAATTCTTACCCCTTGTCTAACGGTTATCCCTGCAGCAGACATACAAGTTAGCAATATTTACATTTATATATGAATAAGGTTATATTTTATGTCTGTCTCTACATCAAACAATTAGGTATGCAAGATGGCTAGCCTAGCATATGCCCTAACTATATGATGGTCCACGAGAAAATATATGAATAGTAGCTGGAACTACAAGCCCAGGCTTACTAATGATGGATTGGCTAATAGCTGCTGAGACACATGGTTGCTATGCACTAAAATATGCTCAAAATAGCAGTCCAGACTCATAGTTCATCACTATACTAAAAGCTACACCCCTCTAATCGTGAGTATTTCAAGCCTCAGGGTGTTCGATTAGTCTCTCCCAGGACGAACGATTCCTAGTGCCCCAGGACCGCTCGAGAGACTCGATACCTTGTGCATAAGTTGTCAGACCGATGCATGAATAAAATTCTATCAGATAAATGCTATATAATGCACATATCCATGAACAATAAAACATTCGATCAAGCGATAGAGCTAGAGCTCTCAAGTCTCTTCTTTTCAATAAATTCGATAGGTTCAAACATTTTGATAGGTTCAATCTTCTTTCTTTCAATCAATCGATATGTTCAATAGTATATAATACAAGTTATTCAAATAGCTCTTTGTTTCAAGCATCAATAACAAGCAAAATATGGCACGATTCTTCTATTTCATTTAGCTAAGCATGCAGTTCTACTCTTGTTTATCATATAATGGAAACATATAAACATTTTTTTACTCTTGTTTATTAGCAAGGCATCAGTTCGTTTGATAGCGGTGTCCGTATAACTAAGCATGCAACATTTCTTTCTTGGCTTAGCATGTCAATGGTTCTATCTCTTTTTGACAAGCACAAGTTCTCTAGTAAAGCGTGTAGTTCTCATTCTATCATTCTCAATGCGAAGATTATATTATTAAGGAAACAAGCATTTTAAAAACTCAGATTCATTATTAAGGCGCGCAAGAATTAGAGAATAAAGTTCTGCCCACTCACCTAGATCATTCTTCTTCTGGTTCAACAAGGAGCTCTTCATAAAGGTTTCCTTTTTGAGTCAGCAAACTGATATCTCTTGTACATAGTACCAACACAGAGTGGGGCACTACATACTTACCCATCGAGAAAATATTTTGTCCTCGAAACTCAAGTAGAAATATTCGATATTCAGAGCAACAATAATCTTTATCCCTCACCGTCCTCAAATGAAAACTCTAGCAATCAATAACAATCACTCAAGAAAACAGAAATCAGAAGCCATAACTCTCAAGCAATCAAGAAAAATTTTGCATGTATTTTTGAGAATATATATGGACTTATTGTATGGAATGCTCAACTCAGAAATAATATCAATGGACAAGGAATCATCATTTAAGAACTGCAGCAAAATGGGCGTAAGGCCAGAAGATCGAGTTGCTCTGATACCATTCTATCATGTCCCGATCCTGAAGGTCCCGACAATGCCCCCGCCAGGCACGAATCACTGTCCCATGGTGCTCCTGTGGGATATTTATCGTTTTGTTTTGAGATGTGATATCATGCGAGCCTGGGTTGCGCTCGCATAAGGCAACATCGTTAAAGTTGTGGCTATCAACAAACAAATCAAGTTTGCAGTGAAGAAGCAGTATTGCAAATAATAATACATCTGAGTATACAAGGTAAAGCTCAAGGCACGAGGTTCTCTGAATATAATAGTATCGTTCCATATATTATGTCCCTCTATACAAAAGTAGCTCAAATATCTCGATATGGCTTAAGGCATCGACACCAGATTTTCAGATCCTGGGGATGAGGCACGGCTATCGCTTCCTCGGACGATCCAGCACCTGCGAACAAGCAAATTGTTGGTGGGTCAGCACTTTCGAGAAAGTATTGGTGAGTATAAAATCAATGAACAGAAGCAACATTCACTAAAACCAACACTAAGTAATTATGTTATAAAATATTATATTGCTAGTGATCTTTCTAGTCTTACCCAAGTTTGTTACATGCAGTACATGAGCGGGGTCATATTACTTCTTTTTAAAACATCTCTTGAAAAATAGAGCTCATGTTCAATATACAAGCAAGCAGGCAAGGAAAGCAGTTCATATATGATATGTCGATTCTTATACAATCAGGGTGTGCGTAGCGTGTCTCGTGAGCTATAATCAAAGACTCTAGGGATAATACAATATCTAGTGGACTATCCTTTTTATACTATTTAAGGCGATTATCATATTCAAGCAAGCATGCAAGTTTAGGTGCGATGCAAGACAATATACAAAACAAAATATCACTTATGTAGTGATTATTACCCCTTACCGAACGGTTATCCCTGCAGCAGACATACAAGTTAGAAACATTTGAATTTATATATGAATAAGGTTCTACTTTTTGTTTGTCTCTACATCAAATAGTTAGGTATCCAAGAAAGCTAGCCTAGCATGCGCCCTAACTATATGAGGGTCCACGGGAAAACCTATGAATAGCAGTTGGAACTACAAGCCCAGGCTAACTAATGACGGATCGGCTAAAATATGCAGAGACACATGGTTGCTATGCACTAAAATAAGCTCAAAATAGCAGCTGAGAATCATTGTTCAGCACTACACTAAAATCCATATCCCACTAATAGTGAGGATTTTAAGCCTCAGGGTGTTCGATTAGTCTCTTCCAGGACGAACTGTTCCCAATGCCCCAGGACCGCTCGAGAGACTTGATACCTTGTGCACAAGTTGTCAGACCAACGCATAAATACAATTCTATCAGATAAAGGCTATATAATGCACATGTCCAAGAACAAATAAACATTCGATCAAGCGATAGCCAGAGCTCTCAATTCTCTTCTTTTCAATGAATTCGATAGGTTCAATCATTTTGATAGGTTCAATCTTCTTTCTTTCAATAAATCGATATATTCAATGGCATATAATACAAGTTATTAAAATAGTTCTATCTTTCAAGCATCAAAGACAAGCAAAATATGGCAGGATTCTTCTATCTCTTTTATCTAAGCATGCAGTTCTACTCTTGTTTAGCATACGATAGAAATATATGAACATTTTTTTACTCTTGTTTATTAGCAAGTGTAAAATAAATAAAAATATGATTTTTTTTGGGATTTTTATGTGATTTTTTTAAAATTAAAATATGATTTTTAGGATTTTTCTATAATTTTTTAATTATTTAAATAAATGTTCTTCAGGAATTATTTATTTTTGAATTAAATTAAATATTAAAATATTATGAAAATTATATTTTTGAGTTTAAAATAAATAATTGGATATAGTGTAATTTTTCTGAAATTTATTGGGCACAAAAACTATTTTTAAACATCTAAAAGTATTGTTTTTAAATAAACCAGAATAAACCAAACTAGACCTACCGGAACCGAACCAAACCAACCCAAATTAAACAAAACCCAACTGAACCCAATCCTAATGGGTCGGATCTAAACCTGACCCGAACCCGCCAAACCCGACCCATTTATTCAAATTCTTCTGAAACCGTAGAATCCCGACCGCCGCCCCGTTCGTCTTCCGCCGACCGTTTCGACTCCGACCGCCGCGACCATACACCTCCCCGCCGTTCACCCGTCGATCGCTCGGCTCCCCGTCGCGACCCCTCCGATCCACCTTCCACCAACCGTCGGTCGAAACTACCTATAAAACCCCCACCGCCAATCATCACCATCACAACCACCGGCACAGCCACCTCTTCGCAGCCGACGACCTCCGGTGACCTCTCCGGCGACAACCCCACCATCTATGACCGAGCAGCAGCAGCAGCCTCCGCCGCCACCAACGACGACCACCGCAGCAGCCGTGCGCCGCCGCCGTTGACCGACCACCGCCGCACCGCCCTGTTCACGCGTAGCACACTGCTGCTAACCCTTGTTTCGGTAAGTTTTTCTTCCTCCTCGTTATGTCAATTTTTGATCGGCCTGTTACGACATGTTCGCTATATGACCCTCTCGAACCTTGTGTAATTAGATTAGGGTATCGTGTCCTGTGTCGATCGCAAACCGCGACGCAAAACAGGAAAAATAGCTCAATTTTGGACTTTAGAAACTGTCCCGAACTCACAAGTTCATGGCCATTGTACGTCCAACCTGTTTTATAATTCTAAAATTTACTTGAACAGTAAATTAGAAAATATAACCAAGTTTTAAACCCTGTAATTAGTTTATTTTATTGTGTTGTAAGTTGTATTTTATTCGAGAGTAAAGTTGACCAAAATCTTAGTTTTTGTGACCCAAATTTTCCCAAACTGGGTGCGTCCTGCTAAACAAGGTGACTTAGTCGTATGCAAATATCATGAAAGGAGCGTATCAATAATGCGGACGTGTGAGATTTTGCAGAAGTTGATTTGGATGTGCGTGCACACTGGAATCAATACGTATCCGTCAAAATTGTCCCGTATCGGGTCTGTTATGAAACTCGTTATAACTTCGTGTATGCTTGTCATTTCATAATGAAACTTATACCATTGGATTCGTAGCGTTATGCTGGTCCTGTGACCCAAGTTTGGTTCGATTCTGAGAACGTTGACGAAACCCCGTATCGTGGGCCTCACGGCTCCACTTGACGGGCAATTTTGTGATCGGCTCATCGAAATCCAGTTCTGGATATTCTGTTGGGTTCGTATCTTCGTTCTGGACTTGTAGACACTAAGTTTGATGAATTTGAAGAATTTTTTCTCTGGTATATTTTTTGGTGCAAAGTGGACCACATGTGGACCCCGCTTTAACCAAAAACTGTCAATTTTGCTCCTGTGTCCAAATTGGACTTACGGGTAGGCAATCCTAGATATTTCATATCTTCTGAGAATTATGGTAATGTTTATTTCAGCATCCGGAGGAGTACCTGAAGATCTCACTGTTACCGGAGAAATTGGAGGAATTCAAATCCCAAGCAAGTGTACCTTGCCAAACTTGCAGTACTTGCTCTCATATTATTTCTTGATTTATTTCTGGGATATACCTATTCAACCTAGGACTGTGAGATGTTGCTTAACGTTCGAATAATATTCGGGTGTCGATGCCGTACGCGGAGTCGTATAACGTCACTTAGAGAGTTGATATCACGATCCTATATTTCGTGCTTACTTTATCAAGTACATCATACCATAGGACACTTGACACTATTTATTTGACAGAATCTTTCTTGAGTTATTCAAGGTGATTTTGTATAGGCTTACAGGATTCGTGACATAGATCTTGCATATACATAGATATCATTATGACTCGTTGTATTAGTTAGAGGTCATAATCTTGCGTGTTATGGACATAAGACGTCGTGGACATGAGACGTGTGATTACATTGGATAGGGAGAGACACACAGGCTACAGGCTGATTATATATATATATATATATATATATATATTATTGCGGTGTCGTAGACTCTACATCAGAGCTAGGCCCGTTACATGATATCACTGCTACAGGCTCCCCGACACAGAGCTTGTTGTGGTCTCAGCTTGAGTACTAGTGATGCTCTCATTTGCATATCACATAGTTGGTTATATAGTTTGCCCTATTGATACATTTTATATACTATATTTATTTGGCTTGAGTTATTTTTGTACCTTGCTATGTCCCCTGAGGATCTAGATCCGGATTATGTCCCCTGGTATAGCAGAGGAGATCTACCCCGAGACATACGGGACATGAGCAGATACTAGAGCAGTACCAGCACCAGAAGACAAGGTGTTGCCAGAGAATTTCTCCTAAGTATTTGCTTTATATACTCAGTTATTTATGTTTCTATTTTCTCTATTTCCTGTCTCATGGATTACTGTACTAAACTCATTATCGTGTTGTTCTCCGAGACATTATATTGAGACTTGTTGGATTATATTTTTCTTTGATTAGTTTGATATTTGATTTGTGTTTATCTTCTGTGGATGAAATTAGATTTAGACTGTGACATGTATCGTAGACCATTATATTGTTTTACAGCTTAAGTATAATCTAATTGGTCCATTAAATTGGGTTTGCCCATTGGAGTATGCTGCTGGCCATTGTCATGTGCCTAGTCCCTTGGTAGTTTGGGACTGGGGTGTGACATGGTTTTTGTGGTGGCCCATGCAGGTCTACGACTATGGTCTACGACTATGGTCTACGACTAAGGTCAACGACTATGTTGCTTCAGTTTTAACTAAGGAACTGAGCAAGCCTGCGATTAAGGTAAGGATAGGATAAGTTATAGGATCTCATCCACTTGATTGAATCATTCTTGACCTCTATATCGACTTCAAAATAATTTCTTGACTTACATCTTGCCTTGATTCATCTGTGCGCCTTTTATAGTTTATTTTGGATGCAGAGTAATGGATCCACAAGCAAGCAACGAGACTCCCACAGGAACACCATAAGTTATAGTTGTCACCTACGATGATGAAGTGACACCAGTGGGTGGAGGTCAATCAACTCAACAAAGCAATCAAGCATATCAGCTCGCCTCGAGGTTCCAGTGTGACGATATTCCACCACCGCCGCAGTTTACTCCACCGATGACTATTTTTCCACCAGGACAGCCTATGGACGAATAGCAGATGTTCCAAATATTCTACGCAATGATGCAAGCCTAACAACAGGTTCATCAAGAGGCCCAGCAAAGCCAAGTGGAGAAGTTTTTTGATAGACTAAGTTATGAGCTACAAAAATTAATCAGCTCTATTATAACTACTTTATACACGGATGTCCTTGCTGCAGCCTAACCCATGGAGTGCGTCAGCAGGAGAGAGTCCAGCCAGAAACGGCCGCATGCATTAGCACCAGACCGAGCACAATAGGAAAGAGCTGCAAACAAACCACAGATGAATCTACCACAGAGAGTAGTATCCCAATCCCTAATCCATCCTACTTGTCACTACTGTGGCAAGGTAGGCCATATTGAGAGGGAGTGTAGACTTAAATTAGGATCCAGTCAGCATTCGATAAGGGATTGTCCTGAGCGTCGAGAAGGAGCACCGATAGTAAACCGACAAGCTTTATCAGCACCGGGAGGATATCAGCCGAGGCCACCCTTGGCACCACGAGCAGCACTCTTCCAGTAGGCCTAGCAACAACAAAGGGCACCACCGCAGGCATGTAGACAGGCTTTTATGATGACAGTGGAGGACGCATAGACTCAAGGAGTAGCGAATACGAGTAAGATTTAAGTTTTATCATAGCTATCTATTCCTAGTAATGCTTTAGCACGTGCCTGTTAGTTCCATCCCCTAGCCTAAGCCTAGTATTATGCTAGCATGAACTTGTTAGTTTAGATTAGTAACTGGTACCCAAGTTTTCATAAGCTATAGTAGATCCTTGCTCTAACCAGATTCCTTTACTCTTGAGTTACTTATCTCTTATTACCTAGGAAAATATTTTTATTCCTTCCTACGTGTTCTGCTTGAACAAATACCTTTCCCTTCCTCGAGATTTCTCCTTGTTCATGATTCTTTTGTGTCATACTACAAACATGTCTTGCAATCGTGCCATCTCTTCTGACCGGTTATATTTTATTTTTTTATTGTGAGGACGCAATTCTTTTAAGGTGGGTAGATTGTAAACACCCATATTTTTTAAAATTAAAATATAATTTTTTGGGATTTTTCTATAATTTTTTAATAATTAAAATAAATATTCTTCAGGAATTAATTACTTTTGAATTAAATTAAATATCAAAATATTATGAAAATTATATTTTTGAGTGTAAAATAAATAATTGGATATAGTATAATTTTTTGGAATTTATTGGGCCAAAAAACAATTTTTAAACAACTAAAAAAATTATTTTTAAATAAACCAAAATAAACTAGACTAAACCAACCTAAACCAACCTGAACCGAACCAAACCAACCCAAAATAAACCAAACCCAACTGAACCCAACCCTAATGGGTCGGATCTAAACATGACCCGACCCTGCCAACTCGACCCGTTTATTCAAATTCTTCAGAAGCCGTAGAATCCCGACCGCCGCCCCGCTAGTCTTCCACCGACCGTTTCAACTCCGACCGCCATGACCATACGCCTCCCCGCCATTCACCCGCCGACCGCTTACCTCCTCGCTACGATCCCTCCGGTCCACCTTCCACCAACCGTCGACCGAAACTCCCTATAAAACCCACACCGCCAATCATCACATCGCAACCACCAGCACATCCACCTCTCCGCAACCGACGACCTCCGACGATGACCTCCGACGACGACCCCACCTTCGACGACCGAGCAACAGCAGCAGCCTCCGTCGCTGCCAACGACGACCATCGCAGCAGCCGTGCACCGCCGCCGTTGATTGACTACCGCCACACTGCCCCGTTCACACGTAGCACACCGCGGCTGACCCCTGTTCCTATGAGTTTTTCTTCCTCCTCGTTGTATCGATTTTCGATCGACTTGTTATGACATGTTCGCTGTGTGACCCTCTCGAACCCTGTACAATTAGATTGGGGTATCGTGTCATGTGTCAATCGTAAACCGCGACGCAAAAACAGAAAAAATAGCCCAATTTTGGACTTCAGAAACTGTCCCGAACTCAAGAGTTTATGGCTGTTGTACGTCCAACCTATTTTATAATTCTAAAATTCACTTGAACAGTAAATTAGACAATATAACCAAGTTTTAAACCCTATAATTAGTTTATTTTATTGTATTGTAAGTTGTGTTTTATTCGTGGATAAAGTTGACCAAAATCTTGGTTTTCAAGACCCGAATTTTCTCAAAACTGGGTGCGTCCCGCTAAACAAGGTGACTTAGTCGTGTGCAAATAGTACGTAATGAGCGTATCATCAATACGGACGTGTGAGATTTCATATAAGTTGATTTGGATGTACGTGCACACCGGAATCAACGCGTATCCGTCGAAATTGCCACGTATCGGGCCTGTTCTGAAACTCGTTGTAACTTCGTGTGTGCTTGTCATTTCGCAAAAAAACTTATGCCATCGGATTCGTAGCATTATGTTGGTCATGTGACCCAAGTTTGGTTCGATTCTGAGAACGTTGACGAAACCCCGTATCGTGGGCCCCACAGCTCCACTTGACGGGCAATTTTGTGATCGATTCATCGAAATCCAGTTCTGGACATTCCGTTGGGTTTATATCATCGTTCTAGACTCATAGATACTAAGTTTGATGAATTTAGAGAATTTTGTCTCTGTCACATTTTTCGGTGCGAAGTGGGCCACCTGTGGACCCCGCTTTGACTAGAAACTGTCAATTTTGCCCATGTGTCCAAATTGGACTTATGGGTAGGTAATACTAGCTATTTCATATCTTCTGAGAATGATGGTAATGTTTATTTCAGCATCCGGAGGAGTACCTGAAGATCTCCCTATTACCGGAGCAATTGGAGGAATTCAAACCCCAAGCAAGTATACCTTGCCAAACTTGCTGTACTTGCTCTCTTATTATTTCTTGATTTATTTTTGTGATGTACCTATTCAACCTAGGACCATGAGACGTTGCTTAACGTCAGAATAATATTCGGGTGTCGACGCCGTACGCTGAGTCGTGTAACGTCACTTAGAGAGTTGATATAACGATCCTATATTTCGTGCTTGCTTTATCAAGTACATCATACATAGGACACTTGACATTATTCATTTGATAGAATATTTCCTGAATTATTCAAGGTGATTCTGTACAGGCTTACAGGATTCGTGAAAAAGACCTTGTATATACATAGATATCAATATGACTCACAGTATTAGTTAGAGGTCATGATCTTGCGTGTTATGGATATGAGACGTCGTGGACATGAGACGTGTGATTACAATGGGTAGGGAGAGACACACAGGCTATAGGCGGATTATATATTTATTATTGCGGTACCATTGTCTCGACATCAGAGCTAGGCCTACTACATGATACCACTGCTATAAGCTCCCCGATACAGATCTTGTAGTGGTCTCAGCCTGAGTACTAGTGATGCTCTCATTTGCATATCATATAGTTGGTTACATAGTTTGCCCTATTGATACATTTTATATACTGCATTTATTTGGCTTGAGTTATTTTTATACCTTGCTATGTCCCCTGAGGACCTGGATCCGGATTATGTCCCCTGGTATAGTAGAGGAGATCTACCCCGAGATATACGGGACATGAGCAGACACTGGAGCAGTATCAACACCAGAAGACGAGGTGTTGCCAGAGAATTTCTTTTGAGTATTTGCTTTATATACTCAGTTATTTTTGTTTCTATTTTCTCTATTTTCTGTCTCGTGGATTACTGTACTAAACTCATTATCGTGTTGTTCCCCGAGAAATTTTATTGAGACTTGTTGGATTATATTTCTCTTTGATTAGTTTGATATTTGATTTGTGTTTATCTTTTATGGATGAGATTAGATTTAGACTGTGACATGTATCGTAGACCATTATATTGTTTTACAGCTTAAGTACACTCTAATGGGTCCATTAAATTGGGTTTGCCCATTGGAGTGTGCTGCTGGCCATTGCCACGTGGCTAGTCCCTCGGTATTTTGGGACTGGGGCATGACAGCAAGGCAGCGGTTCATTTGATAGCGGTGTCCGTGTAACTAAGCATGCAACATTTCTTCCTTGACTTAGCATGGCAATGGTTCTATCTCTTTTTGACAAGCATACAAGTTCTCTAGTTAAGTATGCAGTTCTCATTCTATCATTCTTAATGCGAACATTATCTTATTAAGCAAACAAGCATTTCAAAAACTCAGATTCATTATTAAGGCGTGCAAGAATCAGAGAATGAAGTTCTGCCCACTCACCTAGATAGATCTTCTTCTGGTTCAATAAGGAGCTCATTAAGAAGGTTTCCTTTTTGAGTTAGCAAACCAATATCTCTTATACATTGTGCCAACGCAGAGTGGGGCACTACAACGGCCCCCTGCCCCGGCTCCCCTCGGCCTCGACGACCCCCTCGGCCCCTTTCCCCGGTACCCCTAGGCCCCGATGCCCCCCTCGACCTCGACGACCCCCCTCCTCGATTAGAGGGTCAAGTAACCCTAACCCTAACCCTATCTCCCTCTTGCTGATACGATATAGACACACTGATCTAACACATATACATACACACACACTGGCATAACACGGACACACAAATACAGACACGACATAGACACACAAACATTGACACGAAACTAGGATTAGGGCTTGTATGAAGGACACAAACAAAAATATGACACAGACACACAAAACTGACACAAACACAGATATGACACGGTTTAGGCATATATATGGATCATGTTTACTTTTAAAATATAACATGTTCTGGTTCAACCCATTCTAATCCGTTCGGTTTAAATTTCTAATGATTAAATAGATTTACATAAAATACAGATCCACACTTGTGAAGTATATAAATAAATAAGTAAAATAAGTTATATATCTCTAAATTTTATATATAATGTGTAAATTGTTCGAAGGTAGAGCTTTCAGCTAAAAGTTGAGATAATGTTGATAATCATGCGACTATAATTTATCTTTTAGCATTTGCATCAAAGATCAAATAGAGTTAGTTTGGAATATAACACGAATTTAGCGACAGTAGGAGATATATATAAAATTTGTGGGGTTGTGAAGAGGTAATAGATATATATAAAATATGAGTATCAGGGATCTTGGTATCAGAGTACTGATAAAGTATTAGTGTGTGCCTCCATATATAGGCCGTGTGAGTAAATTGGTGGGGTTGTGAAGTAGAGAATAGTGTGAGTGTGTAGATGACTGTAGGAAGTGTGTTATAGTTGTCAGTGTAGTGATAATTATGATTATTGTTATATATATATATATATATATATATATATATATATATATATATAACACTTGTATCTAGTGTATATGACTATGAGGTATTGAGTTAATTATGAATATCTTAAGTACCTGGGATACTAAATGTCAAGTGATACCTAGATACCAAGTGCATACATAGCTACATGTATAGGATTAGCTATATAAGTTAAGTGGTAAATAGTTTCACATAGATAATACTCATTATAAAAGTAGAATAACTAGGTTTATGTTATAAGCTACATAAATATAAGTTAAGTGGCAAAATAGTTTCACATAGATAATACTTATTATAAAAGTAGAATAACTAGGAACGCTTGTCATCACCTCCGAAGTCCAGAGTCCATGTGAGCCATTCTCTGAATTTTTTTTTACTCTTGTAAGCCCTTTGAGTCTATTAGAGGTCTACGAGAAATCTAGTAGACTTTTGAAAATCTAGTCTAACTCTAATAGCCTTAAAAGGCTTGCAGAAGTAAATTTCTTTAAATACGTGATATCACATATATCCTTTATTAGTATTCACATGTGTATCCATTTTTGTATCTATTTGGATAATATACTTGAACGATGTCTATTCATCGTTACAGAAGTATCTAGAAATTGATCTGAATTACTACCTACGTCATCGTTCGTTGATGTACAACTGTCATCCTGATGATATTTGCGTTGTGCAAGATGAATTCATACAGGGGATAGAACAGTTCCTGCAGTTCGCCAAGGCGTTTCTCAATACATGGATGATGCCAAAATTATGTGTCCGTATGTGAGATGTTGCAACTTAAAATATCACTCAGAAGTGGATGTGACATATATATTATTTGTACTCAAGGAGTTTCACGCCGAATTACTATTAGTGGACCTCACACGGAGAACTTGTGTATTTAGCATCAGAGCCGGAGCCTTATATTGGAGTCGTATATGGATTTTCATGACTACGCTGATTACGACGACGGGTGCGTGAACATAGTTTTTGACGCTGTTGGACCTAGTTTCAATCCAGATAATCATGATGCTGCTGAGGAGGCACCGAATGCCGATGATACAAAGTTCATAGAGTTACTAGAGAATGCAAGGACACCATTATATCCTGGTTGTGAGGATCATTCACTGTTGGTGGTGGTTACAAGATTATTGAGCATCAATTCCAATTTTAACATGTCGTAAGAATATTACAACCGACTGATATAGTTGATTATAGAGATCTTGCCGGAGGGTGCTAAGTTACCTAAAGACTTCTACCGATCTAAGAGGATGGTGAGATCGCTCTGGATGTGAATTGTTTGATCTAATTCAAGATCAAGGTTGAAAAATTGACAAGCATGGTCTTATGGATATAAACTACAAGCGTAGATATCAAGGCTACGAACTATTTATTCTATCAAGTCAGGCTCAGCTTGTGTACTTCACAACTTATCCTAGGCGAGGAACAGCGAGGTCGGACCGGTGGGCAGTATGCAAGACTAAAGCTAGAAATACCTTTGACATTGATGAAATAGCTTATCAGGAGGATGAGCTACCTCTTCTAACAAATATTGTAGATGTGGACTTAACGGAAGTTACTCATTATACGACTAATAATATAGAAGAGGTAGAATTATCTGAAGAGAAAGACGAAGACGAAGAAGAAGTAGATGAAAGTGAAGACGAGGATGAAGAGGAAGAGTAGGACGAGGAAGATGAACAAGATAAATTTTCTGATGATGATTAAAAATAAAATAAATCCATTTGGACTTGTGACATGTATTATATTTTGACTGTAGAATGTATTATCCATTTAGACTTGTGTCACTACTAGTTATTTACTGTGCAATTCTATTAATAGTGTGAGATATGTATAACATTTTGACTGTAGAATGTACTATATATCTATTTATTTGTTCTATCATCATATTTTGTTATCAGGTATGACAGGACGATGCAGAGCATTCGGCAGGTCCCGAGGTAGACATAGTACTCCTCCGGTACTGCCTACTGCTGGTTCTGGATCCTCGTCGCCAAGTACTCCATTATATCGACCAGCCACATCTTCAACTGCGACAACGTTACGTGGAAGCACTCCTGGGACGAGTAGTTTCAAGTCTGAGACTACTCCCTCATCCATCATTCCTCCTGCTGACAGAACCATAGAGACAGATAAGCAGATGGCGGAGGTTGAGCCGACGCCATCTCCGTATTAGCGAGATCCTCCATGCGCACCTCCGGACGAGACGAGGACAGAGATTTGGGCTGATGGTACAAAGTAAGTCAATTAGTTGGTTTATCATCATATATATCGTGTATTTCTTTATTCATCATATATTCACTTTTTTATGAATATAATTATCTCTGTATAGATATCGTCTCTCGTCGGTACAAAGATGCCTGGGCCACTTTCTGAGGTACAACTATGGTAGCCATTTGATCAACTACTCTTATGCTCCGAATGAGAGAAAGGCGTCCTGGTTTGTGCACTTCAAGGTAAAAGTATATTTAGTTTTAATATCAATCATCTAATTTATGTATATTATATAACTTACTAAATTACTTCTTGTAGCAAACGTATTTCTATCCACTGGAACGGACCAAGTTGATCGAGAAGATATTTTCTGTCGTCGTCGCCAAGCTGATCCATGATGCTATGGATGACCAGAAGGCTCATGATCGCAAAGGAAAACCGATCCAAGGTTGGATCACACCAGAGCAGTGGACTACGTTGTGGGCTAGATTCGACGATCCAAGGTACAAGAAAAGGTCTAAGAAGGCCAAGGCGACTAGGAAGAAGGCAGCAAAGTGGTGTGGTGACTCGATTTCGATGACAGAACATTTTTGTCTTTTAGTATTTTTTATTTCAGATATATTATTTTAATACAAGTATGATAAAATAGTAGGATAAAGTGTTTAATTTTAGTACTTAATAATATATTTTTAACAGGTACAAAGGGGTGAGGATGCCAATATGGTGACCGTCTTCCTGGCCACCCATCGGTAGGGTGAAAACCTCATTGATGAGAGGGCCTCGCAGACGTATGTAAGTATTACTTTACTTTGCATTAATTTTATTATAACTTAGGAATTATGCAAATAAATATCCATGTAGTTAGTAATAAGTACCTTATATATTAGCAATTATCGAGTATCCATACTTTTTTAGGCCGAGTATCTTAGGCTCCGTGAGTGGGCGATTGCTAGTGCACCTACAGCGGGAGAGGCTGGTACTTCCTCGCATCCCTCTCCAGCTCCGTCGATGGATGAGCTGTGGGTGCTTGCCACTGGTAGTCTCTAGAAGGGTACGTACTACGGTACGGGATCCTATGGCTCCCTTGTTACGATGCAGTCCTCTGGGGCCTCCTCTGCAAGTGCACATTCTCTACAGCCCTCACAAGCATCTTTTCGAGTCCAGGATATCATTGATCATCAGATTGCGTCTCTCCGTGATGAGTTGCTGTAAAGGATGGAGGAGCAGCCACTGTCTCTGCCGTAGACGGACGATCTGAAGTTCATCGCACGATTTGATATGGTCGAGCGCAGCATCATGGAGCTTAGGGATATGACCAAGAGGATATAACATGGCAATACTAATCTTAGAACATCGATAGTGCACAGTGTGACAAAGATGTAGGCATCATAGCTGTTCATGGGCGAGAGGTTGACGATGATGCATGATTCAATGGCTGCTAGCAGTACGAGGCTGTTATCTACCATGGATTCATACAACCATCGACTAGCAGCGTTGGAGCAAATACGTCCTCCTGGTACGCCTTCATCGACACTGACTCCACCGACGTTACTACCTTCTTCATTGACATCGGTGTCGATTTTACGGGAGCAGTATGAGTTGTTCTTATCCTTGATGCACGCCGGTGCTCTTCCTCCTCTAGATCTGCAGTAGTCCTAATTAGGACAGTTTACTTGTTGTTTATGTTTTATCCCATGATATTGGATCATTTATGAATATTATACATTTATTGAGGCTTTTAGACTTTATTTCTTGTACTCAGTTTGTGGATATTTATTGTATTCTTTATGACAGGATTTTCTTGAGACTCGGTTTATAATTCCAATCTTTCATTTTCTTTAAAATTTACTTTATTATTCATATTAAATATATGTGAATTTATCGGTGTTGAGTGTTCCACCGAAGGGGTCGGCAAACCCTGGGAATTCAACGGAGGGTTGCTCCGGGTCTGTCTATTTTTATGAATTCTGATATTGCAAGGATATATGATAAATTATATGACAAACTACAATAATACATTTATTTTAGATTTTTTTAAAATATTTTTTGTAATTTAGCGATGTTTAGCGACGTCGCTAACTACGTTGCTAAATATGTCGCTATTTTTGTCGCTAAATGGCTGACATGACAATATTTACCAGTTCAGCAAAACGTCGCTAAATGTGTTGCAAAACGTCGCTAAATAGAAAAAAATTAGTATCGTTTACCGACTAATGACACGTCGCTGATTTAGCAACGGAACGTCGCTAAACGTCGCTAATGTGAAAAAAAATTAGCGACACCTAAACGTCGCTAGTAAACATTGCTATAGCGACGTTTTGCGACATTTTTTCTGTCAGCTAATAGCTAAAATGCAACTTCATTGAAACGTCGCTAATTACGTCGATAAAACTTTTTAACGACATTTTAATGTCATTTATCAACGTTTCCAGATGTCGCTAATTTGACTTATTCTAGAAGTAAATGTAGGGATCCAACAACTTCTCTCATTGCATAACCCAATCAACCAACCATTCTCATTCATTGTCCCAACTTCCTTCAAATTCTTCAGGTGTCAAAGAATCATAAACTGTATTTTGCATTTCAAACTTTATTGACTCATATTGGTTATGATTCCATAGTTTATCTAGAAACTTTTTTATTATATGCCACAAGCACTATCTTTGTCGTGCATTAGGAAAGACAAATTTAATGGCCTTTTTCATGGATTTGTCCTGATCAGTAATTATTACAGTAGGAGCGTGACCATTCATGCATGCAAGCCAAGCTTTAAAAAGCCAAGTAAATATGTTGACGTCCACGCTCGATATTAACCCATATCCTAAAAGTATTGAGTTACCGTTATAGATACCAATAAAAGGAGAAAATGGCATATCGTACTTATTAGTTAAGTATGTCATATCAAATGTTATGACATTCCCAAAATCTTCATATACTGCCCTACTCCTTACAAATGCCCAAAAGATATTTTTTTAACCAACCCTCATCATCTAAATCTATTAGATAATTTTTTTGAATTATTCGATTGCATTTTTGTCATGCCCCAGGACCAGAATACTGGAGAACGTGAGCAGACAAAGCCAGCTATGTATACCAGAGTACATAATACCCTAAGAATACAGTCACAACTGTCTAAGACATGGGGGTTTACTCTATAATCCATCAGGCAATCTCAAGTCATGACAATCCTAGGTGTTCAATCACAAGCAAGCAACATGATACAAGATTTATCATCATCACACATATAATAGTAAGGCATCTCAAACTATATATACACAGATGATCATGAAGCTAATTAAATAAAAGAGAAGAACTAGCAAGTGTAAAGTTATACATGATCAACTCTAGCTATAGTCTAGAATATCCCAATCATGTCCTTCCCTTTAGGCTAGATAACAAGTTTAGAAGAACACGAGCTAAACACGTGCTCGGTGGCTAAATGCCTCAAAAGAATAAATTACATAACAAGTGGGCGAATGAAGAAGAAATCCACTCAATTCCTCTAGTACTCCGGGTGTTCACCATCTGGAGGAAGGTACGGAAGATCCTCGAGTCCTGCTCCAAAATATGGCCGTACAAAACTAGTGGGGTCAGAACCCAAAACAGCAAAGTACTACAAGAAAGCCCAACTTAGGAACTAAAACAAACATGCAAAATATGCATAAGATGTTAAGGTAGTTAAAACATTAATGTAGTGAGTATAAGTAAAATTACGGGTTTAAATAAACAGGAAAGTGCATGGACATGACAAGACTCACAATCAATCAATTACGGGCAAGAATGTCTTACGGCTTGATAATCATTAACTAACTAGGGTTATCACAATCCTAGTTACTATCGCATGCAATTTGGAAATTCGATACAGCCACATGCCCTATAGTCCATCCAGATCATCCAGACGTACGAGATACATAATATAATTAACATATATCAATATTTTTACTGGTAATGCAATACTCAACAGTATGCTGGAAGTATTTTCCTCACGATGGAGAGATCCAAATCCACTGATGTCGCTGGGATGTGGGCATTGCATGTAGCCAAGAAATTTCCCTAAATGATTCTAGGTATCAAATCTAGTTCATTAACCTGATCGGTTTAATCAAAAAATTTAATCGTGGTGCTGAGAATCTGCCTTAGACATTGTTACGACCCGCACCCGAAAATTGGGCATGAGTCGTGGGTACGTCCAACCTACGCCGCAGCATCGGCGGTAGAACGCTGTCTAAGTCTATTATCTAGCTAACAATCTCACACAATAATATAAGTACATATCAAGATCTCAACTCCAAACGGAGGAACAATATGATAAAGATAACACAAGTACTCAATCACGATCTAAGCACGATAAGATAACAAGGAAGTCTAACAACTATAAAGTCTAAACAACTACTAATACTAAGGACATTAACAATAATACTAATAACAATAATATCCTGAATCCCAAAAGCCGGGGACAAATTTGGTACCAAAAGCTAATAAATACAATTGAGGTCCTAGTGATCCTGACTACCAATCCGGAAATTACTCCTGAACTAGGGGGTCTCTGTCTGCACCATCGACATGCTGAGGTCCATAAAA
The DNA here is from genome assembly GCA_036927795.1 of Iris macrosiphon. Classification (NCBI taxonomy): domain Eukaryota; kingdom Viridiplantae; phylum Streptophyta; class Magnoliopsida; order Asparagales; family Iridaceae; genus Iris; species Iris macrosiphon. The sequence goes on along the minus strand of JAYESA010000002.1, from coordinate 159,624,411 downwards.
CGTCAGACACCAATCCTCCAGATCCTCTAAAAAATATATCCAGTCAGGATTGGAGCAAGTACGCCTCTAACAGCAGTTCCAGTTAAATGATAAAAACTATAAAACAGTTTTAGAAAGTAGCACAAGGTGAAGAACATGAAGTATGCATAAGAAAATATATATATCTATCAACTGGTGCATAAAGGTAAAGATGCATAAAAATCAGAAACAAGATAATAATGACTGCAGGATACAATAAATCTAAACTAAGAGCAATTATGTGCACAACGACATGAAGTGAGTCCAACAAGAGTAAATATAATGAGTCCAGTCCAGAAAGTATAAGTGAGACCAGTCAAGAAGTGCAAGTTAGTCCAGACTAGAAAGAATAAACTCGTATCTCTGAAATACCTGTTTCAACATATAAACGGCTAGGGGTAAGTATGGCTTACCGTACACTGGGTGCGCGGCTGCTATCATTCCAGATTAGACCAGAGAGAGTGATTTCAGTAATTCCAAATTTGGGAATGTTTACATGTCTACTCGAGTATTTTCTCGCCCCGACTAGTACAAGTGAATCCAAGACCCAACACGCAAATCAAGTATGAGTCTACCCAAAAATATGAGTGGTACCTGTAGTGAGTCCTGATGTGATGCCAGTAGACGATTCCAGAAATAGAGGCCAGAAATATGAAATATATGTGTCACAAGTGAATGAATCCAAAAATGCTAGTCAGTGTCGTGCCAGAAAATCATATATATATATATATATATATATATATATATATATATATATATATATATATACTTACACATACACACATAGATACACACACACACACACATATATATATACAAACACACACATATATGTATACACACTCACACACACACATACACACACACACACACACACACACACATATATATATATATATATATATATATATATATACAAACACACACATATATATATGTATATAAACACACTTACACATATATATACATACACTCATATATATATATATATATATATATATATATATATATATATATATATATATATATATATATATATATATATAACCACACACTCACACACAAACACACACACTAACACACAACCACGCCAACACACGCACAACCACCCATATGCATATAAACACCTATATATATATATATATATATATATATATAAACTCATAAACTCTAATTCACACTCCCCGAGATGAAACCAACCCGCGCACAAGCCAAAAACCTAGAAACCAAGTCGAAATGGCCATTTGGTCATCTCGGCGAACACTTAGTGTGCGGCTCACGATACCTCGTGAAACGCATACCAAACCTACTCGAAATCGACCCAAAATTTATTCATGAGTTCTAATCGATGTCTAGAACCTCATAAAAATGCTAACTCTCCGATTCTAGTTCCGTGGCAAAATTCTACATGCACGTGGAACCCACGACGACGAAAAAACCCCCAAATTGCCCGAAAGGTCCAAATCTCCGCGACACAATCTCACGTGTCCTAATGGGGATACGTACTTACTTTTAAGACACCCTAGCATGTCTACCTAGGTCTATCTAACCTAGGACAACACCCAAAATTGGGCCAATCTCATATTTCACCCAAAATTGACACAAAATCCTATGTCAAAGTCTCCAAACACATCCAAACATGCTCTAACTTTCTCTCATGGGTAGTCCTAAGGTCTAGGAAGGTTGTAAACTACTAATTACACTATATTAGAGTAATCACTAAGAGAAAAGTTAGGGTTTACCTCTTGGGAGTTGGAATTCCAAGGCCAAAGTCTCCAAAAAACCCCAAATTCACCACACTAAGCCTCCAAGCCTCCAAACCAAGTTTTTACACCAAATCTAGGCTCTACACACCTAGGTTAGGGGAAAATGAGAGGTTAGGGTTTGCATTTAAAGAAAAATAAATGAAGGAAGAGAGGGAATGGTGAAGAACTTACTTGAAATGGAAGAAAAAAATGGAAGAAGTGAAGAAAAGAGAATGGAAGAAGAGGAATAAAGTAGAAATGAAAAGAAATGGAAGGGGAAGGGGCCGGCCATATGAAAATATAGGGTTAGGGTTTGCATTCGGGTTACAAAGTCTAAAATATCCTTAAATTAAGTCATCCTAATTAGGGTTTGGGTTTGGGGTTCCAAATGCACTCTAATTAATTTCTATTTACTCCAACTAACTAATTAAAATATAAATAACTATTCTACACCAATAAATAAGTCTGACAAGGGTGTTGGTTGGGTCTGACATGGGTCCACTAGGGTCTGACATGGGTCCAGACTAGCCAAAACTCTAAAAAACTAATAAAAATAAATACATGCATCTAATTAAATATAAATATAATTATTTATGATCAATACACAATTTACCAAATTAAAATAAAAAATAAAAAAATACCCTGCCCTGAAAATATGGTAGTGACAAGCCTATCCTCCTTAGAAAATTTTGTCCTCGAAATTTAAAGTCGATCGCACTTCTTCTAGGTAAACCCCTAACAATCACAGTTAAGAAATTCTACCTAAACAACATACAAGATCATGGTCCGATTGGTCGTATTATCACAGTCTCAATCAGGGTCACTACACTATCTACCATAGCACAAAAGAAAGTCTAACAGGTACTAATGAAGCACACCACAAGAAATGGAAAAGGACAGGAAGAAGAACAAAAGAGAAAGACTTGCTAACCCGACACCCGTAGCATCGGCCTCCTCCACCGTCAACGCATAAGCCCTGCCCTGCTGGGGTATCTCCCTCTGCTGGTGTGGGACATGATGTTGTGCCACAGGTGGCCTAGCTCCAACTCTTCGATCCTGTGCTCTACCAAATGGAGGTGCATTAGGGCAATCTCGTATTTGGTGAGCAGCGGATCCACAGAACAAACACACCTTCATCTTTCTCCTACAAATATCCCAAGTGTATCTTGCCTTCCTGCAGTTGGCATAAGTGGGCACTCTCTGATCCTGACCCTGCTGTATTATCTTTTGCACATAGGGACGCTTAGCCGGTCCCGCACTACCACTAGCACTACCTGAATTATCCCTGCCTCTCATGGACTTGAGCTCCAAGTCATCCTCTGCCCTTTAAGCGTCCCCTACGATCTGCTCGAAAGTCGCCTCGCGGTCGCTCCTAGTCAAAGACTTGACCGCAATGACCAAGCCCTTGAGAAACTTTCTCGCCTTTGTTGCCTCACTTAAGCCCTCTACAAATCTGCCCAGTGGCAGAATTCTACTGCATACTCGTCCACTAGCATGCTCCCCTGGAAGAGTGCCTCAAACTGGCTCTCCAAGGCACTGAGAGCCACATCTGGGAAAAACTTCTCCTTAAAAAGTCTCTTGAAAGCCTCCCAAGTAAGCCATGGTGCCGCGATCCTCGTATCAGTGCGATACCACGTCAAAACGAGGTCAAATATCTGACTGTCCGCTGCCTCTATCTGCATGCTATCTGGAATCTATGCCAGCCGGAAAATCCTCTCAATCTACTCTATCCAGTCATCCACGTATATGATCCCCTCTATACCCCGGAACTCCTTGGACTGCATCCTCTGGAAGTCAATGATGCTGCCCGGCCTCGGATGCTGTACCTGATCTTCCTGTGGCTAGATATGAGCCACTTTGTCCACTGCCGTCATGGCCACCTGGTGGGCATTCTCAATGCCCAGCCTCATTGCATCCACCTGGCGGTGTTGTGCGTCCATCATCTCCCTGAAGAATACAAACAACTACGTGGCGTCTACTGGTGCAGGAGGTGGCGGAGGAGGTACCACCGGAACGACTGGGGTAGTCCTCGGATCGACAGGTGGAGGAGGATCCCCGAGAGAAATAGATGCTCCATCAACCGCAGGAGTGGTGAGTGGAGCGGTAGCATCTTCCTGAAGTCGAGCAAGACGAGAGGTAACAGACCTCTTGGTGGCAGATGCTGGAACGGTACGATAGGATCGTGTCTTCGGAGGCATCCTGAACACAAATCAAAAGAAGTCAATACGGTGCAAGATAAGATATCATCAAAGAAGGACAGTAATATTTCAAAATAAAGCAATTTCAGAATAATTAGATTTGAATTGTTCCTAGTCGTGATTGAGTACACTCTCATCTTAGATCCTATATCCTAGAGCAGGCTCGCAGCAGTATAACTAAATCGTTGTACTACCACGACATCGCACTAATTGTGAAGCTCGAGACCTGCGTAGGCCGCCACCAAATATGTGTCATGATCCACACCCGAAAATCGGGCATGAGTCATGGGTACGTCCAACCTACACCGCAACATCGACGGTAGAACGTTGTCTAGGTCTACTATCTAGCTAACAATCTCACACAACAATATAAGTACCTATCAAGATCTCAACTCCAAACGGAGGAACAATATGATAAAGATAACACAACTACTCAATCACGATCTAAGCACGATAAGATAACAAGAAAGTTTAACAACTACAAAGTTTAAACAACTACTACTACTTAAGACATCAACAATAATAATAATAACAATAATATCCTGAATCAAATATAATACAAGGTCTCAAACCAAAAATTGGGGACAAATCCGGTACCAAAAGCTAATAAATACAACTGAGGTCCTAGTGATCCCGGCTACCATCCTGGAAATCACTCCTGAACTAGGGGGTCCCTGTCTGCACCATCGACAGGCTGAGGTCCATAAAACGTCGGACACCAATCTTCCAGATCCTCTGAAAAATATATTCAGTCAGGATTGGAGCAAGTACACCTCTAACAGTAGTTCCAGTAAAATAATAAAAACTAGAAAACAATTGTAGCAAGTAGCACAAGGTAAAGAAAATAAAGTATGAATAAGGAAATATATATATCTATCAACTGGTGCATAAAGATAAAGATGCATAAAAATCAAAAACAAGATAATAATGACTGCAGGATATAAGAAATCTAAACTAAGAGCAAGTGTATGCACAACGACGTAAAGTGAGTCCAACAAGAGTAAATATAATGAGTCATGTCCAGAAAGTATAAGTGAGACCAGTCAATAAGTGCAAGTGAGTCCAAACTAGAAAAAATGAACTCGTGTCTCTGAAATACCTGTTTCGACATGTAAACGGCTAGGGGTAAGTACAGCTCACCACACACTGGGTGCGCGGCTGCTATCATTCCAGATTAGACCAGAGAGAGTGATTCCAGTAAATCCAGATTTGAGAATATTTATATTTCTACTCGAGTATTTCCCCGCCCCGACTAGTATAAGTAAATCTAAGATCCGACACGCAAATCAAGTATGAGTCCAGCCAGAAACATGAGTGATGCCTGTAGTGAGTCCTGATGTGATGCCAGTAGGTGAATCAAGAAATAGAGGCCAAAAATATGAAATATACGTGTCGCAAGTGAATGA